>OMKZ01037442.1:4763-15528 GCA_900302535.1 Neoniphon sammara | reverse complement strand
CAGCTAAATGTAAATGTAATATGTGTGTTTCTGTGTGTACAGGGTGAAGTTCATGCTACATTAGGCCCCAGGGAAATGTGTCAGCAACGCCTTCCATCAGCCCTGCTGAGTGTGTGAGTGTGTGTGTGTGAAAGAGAGAGAGAGAGGGTGAGAGATCCAGTGGGAGAGGAGGGAGTTCAGGGTGGTGGAGCTGTAAATGTGAGCTGCGGCTTCACCCTCCTATAGCACGACTCTGGAGGATTACTGCAGCCTTGTGTACACACACACACACACACACACACATGCTCAAACCTGCAAACACATATGCCACAGTTCCCTGCACAATCACATGCTGAAACACACATTTACAAACACACACTGAATTATCAGTCGATTAAACCGGTAGTTGACTGACAGCAAAATTTATAAATTATCATGTCAATAAGTCGTTAATCATTTTGGTAATTTATCAAGTGAAAAGACCAAATATTTGCTGCTTCCAGCTTCACTAAAATCACTAGGATGCTAAGACTGTCTTTCTTTTCTCCGTTCATATCATTCTAAAATTAATACTGTTTGGCTGCTGCTCAAACTAAAGAAGCAATTTGAAGACATCACTTAGGGCTCTGATCACTTCCCATTTGTCATTATTTTTTTTACTCGTTATGCACTACATGATTCATTGATCAATCCCCCCCAAAAAAGGAAAAGAAATCAATGGATTATTCAACAATGAAAATAATCATTAGTTGCAGTGCAGCCACACACATACACACACACACACACACACACACACACACACACACACACACACACACACACACTGACAAGCTTGTCCTTGTTATCTTTTAACAAACTAATATGTTCCTGACCATCGGATGACCTCATCGATGCTCTTTGTTTAACCCCCACCCACATACACTGACCTTCGGCTAAACTAAGGGACGTATACAAGAGGGAAAGGGCATTACGCCACAGCAACAGCATTGGTGGGAAACTGTGGTGCCATTAATACTGAAGTTCAGAGGATGGGACATAGAAAATCCCATTATAAACCACTATGTCTATGTCACATGGCCTCTGACAGGAAAGAGACACTTCACATAATGCAGACTTGCTGGTATTTTATCCAAAGTGTGTATTAATTGTCCTTGTTATTGGTGTCAAAACATCTGGAATCTGTTCAGCAGCTGCATATAGCTTAGCATGAAGCACAGTTCTTGCTAACGTTATCCCCTTCAACTTTACTGCTCCAGTGGGTGGGTTCACCATTGCTGTGCACCAAGGCTAGCTCTAACCCACAGAACTTGATGTTAAATTCCAGTGGAGTGGTTTCCAAAGATATATTTCCAAAATTATGTCCTGCTGAATTACAGGGAAATGTGTATAAAATGACCTATAGATATTTTTTATTTGATGTAATGCTGCAGCCATAAAACAGTGGCATCTTGGTTTCGAATATTTCACTCAAATAAGCGTCATGAAGATACATGATATACTGTATATGTGATATTGTAATTTAATATGGAAAAATGTTTCTTTCTACCTTTGAAGCTACTTAAGGGGAAATTTAAGGAAAAATCAGAGTTTGAGGGGTTAACAGCATGATGTTAAGGTTAGCCACATCCAAAATTAAATTTACATATGTCAAAATATCAAATGTGAGCTAGTTAACAATATAGCAAACTACCAATAATTCTGACACCTGGCTGGGATGATAACCTGTTAAACTGACTTATAAAGTGACAGTGACATCATGTCCTTTCCTTACATTACTTGGGCTGAACCAGGAGCAGCCAGTCCAGTCAGCAAAAAGCGACAATCAGCCAGCAGCAGAATGTTTGTTCTGGCAGACCTGGCATGACTAACATGGCAGGGATGGTGCACCCAGAGAGTGAAGACACTGAATGACAAGTCAGTCCCGCCTGCTGGTCCAGTCAGAACTGACAAATGGCTCTGCTTGGACTCGGGGCCTGCAACAAGGTTTTGGGGTTAAGGATGGTAAAATCATTCAAATCTGGTATGCCATATTCCAGTACTTCATCCATTCATTGAAGCTGCAGCCAGCAGCGCTGTGTGTCTAAACTGATGAGTCAGGCTTCTGGTGTTAAAATGTCTTCCGTCTCTGTTGCAGCAAAAAATTGATTTTTAAATCCTGGTGTCAACCGGCTATCATTGCCTGAGCTCTGCACCGCTTTAGGAGAGAAGATCCCGCTCATAAAATGCTCATAATAAAGCGCTGTGAATGGAATAGAATGAAATTACAGAAAGTGGGGCTGACCTGAATTGAATTGGACTGAATTGAGCAGAATGGAAGTGAGCTGACCTGAGCTGTGCTGAAAAAAAGGAAACCGGTGAAGTTATTCTAAGAACGGAGTTGTTTGCAGAACGTACACGCTTGGGCCAGGAAATACATTCCACCGCTGCATTCAACCAGCACAATGAGCTCCTATACTGCTTTCATCACAGAAATCACACTTACAGTAAGTGTGTTTGTGTGAGTCAGAGCTTTGCATTCTTTTTTTAGATGTATTTGTATATGCAATGTTTTCCCTTTTCCCACTTTTTATGTTGTTTTGCTTATTTCGCCAACTTTTGAACGCACATACTATGTTTTACTATTCCATTTTCTCCTTTTATGTAAGACTCTCTCTCTCTCCTTTTAGATAAGTGCTATAAAAATAAAGTTTACTATTATTGCTACAATGGTTGTTAAAACAGTGATAGACGGGGCAATTTCTTGGAAACTCTAATGGGCAACAGCACCTAAGAGGCTTTCTTAGCACCATTCCCTTTATCCCACAGGTGCATCCTGCTGCCAGAAATATGAATATGTCTCATTTTATCTGTGTAGTCCAAAGAATCAGACCTAATATAAGGAAGAAAGATGATAATAACACAGAGTCTAAAGACTGTAGTCTTCCATATCTTGAGGTAGTTTATCCCTAAGAATGATGCCAGTAAGACTTCAACAAAGGAAGACTTTTTTTGTTTGTCGTCATTCTGAACTGGCAACCCATAACTTGTGTTTGAAAGGAAGCTTCACAGTTAATAAAACTAATATTTCCTTTTTCATTAGTTTGTTTTCATTTTTTTTCTCATGCAAAATGTATTGAATTAAAGGACTCAGTTTCGGAGATGCTGGAAAGTGTATTTCCCACAGGAGCTAGGCTAGCTGCTTCCAACAGCATGCTAGTAATGTGCTAATCCTGTTAGCATGTAGCCAGTTGCTATCTTCATACTGGACCCACTGGAATTAGGCTTTGTCTATCATCTCATCTGAATCATGGTAAGAAAGGTGAAAAGCTTCTTTGAGAAAGACCTGTGCAAAACACTTTTTTTTTTTTTTTTTTGCAATGCACTGCCCAAGAAATAAATAGGGCAGTTTTGAATATTTCAATGGTTGAATGGCTTTGATTCACAAGAAACCATATTTTTTTTGTGTCACAGTCCTACACCAGTTCTCCCAAAAGTCAGTAAACAAACTGACAAAAACCACTGACAGGATGACCCCGTCTTTATTGCAGATTGCAGGGAGAAGAAAAGCATCAGACACAGGCGATGAGTTCGGCACAGTATCTTTATACACAAGAGTTAACACAAGGTCATAAACATTTCATGGTAGCGCACAATGGGAGGGAAAAGGTCGGCACTGCAGACAAAGATTTAACAGAAAACCAATAAGAATGGTTTGGGACGCCCACCACCAAGGCCATCACGGTCATGGTCTTGGTCTGTTCCACTCACCAACCTTTTATGCTCTTGTGTAAACTAATAACCTTAACAGTGTATGGGATTGGGGGAGAAAAGAACCTTGGAGAAGAAGATTTGTAATAGAGCCAGACCAATATATCAGCTGGCTGATATTGTTGGCAGATATTGGCTCATCACATATATATACCGATACATTGGTAGCAGTATATATGTTGACCGATATGTAAAAATAAGGATACATATTGCCTAAAAAGCACTTGAGATCATTTAATTTGTCCAAAGGACTCCATCATTTACAATACTTTATATAGGAGTGAGTTGTCACAGCAGTGTATTACAGCTGAATCATTCTTGTGTTACAGAATGATTCAGAACAATGAATCATCTATAAATCTATTCATGTTTTAGCTCCAGATTATACAACAGAGCTTCTACCAGGAGCACAGTCTTTGGTCATCAAGTAAGGCCTTACTAAATGTTCCAAAATCTCCATCAAAAAGGTGACTGAGCTTAGGGCTCCCAGACTCTACAGCAGCCAACCTGAAGACCTATGACTGGTTAGCTCAGTTGCATCCCTTGAACGTCTTTAAAAACTCACCTCTTCCAACTTGCTTATAGATGTTAGATTCACTATTATGTAAGTACATTTTGTAAATGCTTCTGTAGATGTGTTGTAATGTATTCTGTATTTGCAACTGTATATTCGTAATTTGTGTATTTGTAGTGCTTTTGTAACCTTGTTTTGAAAAGTGCTCTACAAGTAATAATAATAATAATAATAATAATAATAACAATAATAATAATAATTATTATATTATTATTATTATTATTATTGTTTTTTAATTATTATTAATTTTTTTGTTGTTGTTATTATTATCATACCATTATTTTATTATTATTATACTTTTTTCCAGTAAGTCCCCATGGTCCAAATTCCTTCCGATGTAATATTCTGTAAGCTAATGTCACCAGGCAACAAGTAGTAGTAGGGACTACCAGTGCTTAGCAACAAAATTTCATTCCAGGAAGTCATGATCCACCTGGAGAATCACCAGAGGCTTCAAAAAAATTCCCTCAGCGGCTTGACATTCTTAGATGTAGAGCTTTGGGGCCCAGCGCTCGCTCAGTGGGACATCTCTGCTGTACCAAGCAAACCAAACAAAGCCAAAGCCTTCACATCTGTAATAACCAATACGTTTTTCATCGCGGGGCCAGGCGGAGAGGCCACTGCCAGGCAGATGACACGTCCAATACTGGCGGCTGTATTAAAAATTGATAGAGCATGCCAGAAAGGGAGAGTCAGAGAAAGGGCGGTAGAAAACAAAGCAATAAACGAGAAGTGGTGAGACGCTGAGGGGAGGAGGGTGAGGCAGAATGAGGGAAATGAAAAGCTTGGAGGGATAAACAAAGAGAGGGGGATCAGGGAGATGGTGATTGGTGGGGGAGCTGCAGCGTTGGGTGGTGAGGAGGTGGTCGGATTATTGAGTTTTAGCTGCCAGACTGACTTGAGAGTCCAAACACGACACGTATGTCTGTGTGTGTAAAGCCATGATCAGATAGGATGCTTTTTTTCTCCTGCTCAAACACAAAGCTGCAAGCATCTCCAGAGAGCCACAGTAACAAAGGGGATAATGCTGTTGACCTGAGTCAGTTAGCAATTGGTTGGCTTGTTCCTGAAGATGATGATCAAGAAACAGAGGATGGAGGTGCATTATGTCCTCCAAATGAAAACAGAGCACCATGCGTTTTACCATCCAGTCCAAGAGCTCCACTTTAAAAGCGCTAATTTTAAGAGCTATTTTCACAGTGATGTAGTGCAGTTGAGCTATAGTTGAGACCCGTGACCAAACCATGTAATATCATCAAGCTGCAGGCACAGAGACCGCCATTTTCACATTTTTAGATCAACAGTTTTAGATCAACGCATGGTTAGAGATGGTTTAGTTTAGGTATGGGTTTGCTCAGGTTAAGTTTAGGGTAAGGATCTGGGCCCCTCATGACCAGAGCAACAATCAAAAATCCCCATTTTCAACTGGTTTTATGCATCATGACCATATATCCAGATCTGATTTATCCACATAAAATGCCAGTGTAAATGCACTTAAGAGGCAGATAAGACGAATCTGACCCCGAAACCACCGATTTGAAACACATTTGAGACGGATGTTATACAAGCGCAAGTGCATTCATCTCTCTAAGGTGCACAAACTCTGCAACAAAGTATAATGTCATGCAATGTACACATCCCCCAAAGCGGAAACCTGTATCTTGACAGCACAAGTCTGGCGGTGGCACAATGCATTCTAAAATTCCAATCCACTTCATTGAAAGTGCCGAGCACAAGCCACTCCCAACTGGTCTTGGCTGCATTCCCGTGTCCAAAATGACATCTGGACAGTAACATTGTTTGCTACATCAGTGCCACAAGTTGTTGATGTGATCGATCTTGTCAGCCAACCTCTGTAGTACATTCTAACTTTAAAGGAATACTCCAATGTTTTGGGCAAAATACACTTTTTCTGACTTACCCAGACTGAGACAAGATGTTCAATACTATTTTCACCTCTGTACATCCACTCGTTTGGTTCCGATGGGTAGCATTTCATGTTAGCTTAGCATAAAGACTTAGCATAAAGAACACATGTATCCTTCTGTCTGTGTTCAGTGGTTATAGTTCCAACCATCTAACTTCTCCTAAAACGACTCTCGTTTTTTTTTTTGTTTTTTTTTTAAATCCAAAACGTGTTTCAAATACACGATACATTGTGTAAATCAGAATCATCAGAATCAGAATCAGAGTACTTTATTGATCCCCCTGGGGAAATTGAGTCAGTTGTAGTTGCTCCCATTGTAGAACAATAGAAATAGGAAATAAGACAGCTTCAGGGTTCCTGTAAGGTTTATTTGCTTGACTCCTGTTGACTTCAAGTCTTTATGCTAAGCTAACATGACATGCTACCCATAACCAAACCAGTGGAAATACAAAGGTGAAAATAGTACTGAAAATCTTGTCTCAGTCGGAGATTGGCATTATATTTATTGAAATGCATTCTGAAGGCAGCATTGCATGGTTTAGGATTAAGGTTAGGGTTAGGGAATGTAACACCAACCTACATCTCAGTCTGGGCTCGTCGGAAAAAGGGTTTTGCCCAAAACGTTAGAGTATTCCTTTAAGCAGTTTGAAAAAAAATGCCATACAAACTTGGTATTTTGGAAGCAGCCAGGAGACGCAGAAGAACAGGAAGTAAACAGGAAGTGGGATGTCTTTTTATTACTGGTGTTTCTTGGTCAGAATTTCAAATCTGTTTGACTGGAGACACATCTGACCTCCAGGTGTAAAAGCAATGTGGCTAAACCTTAATCCAGGTACAATTTGCATGAAATTCCCATGAGTAAATGGCGCCTTAGATGCTTCACTGCCAGGCCTATCTAGTTATTAACATTCTCTCTCCCTCCCTCCTCTTCCTCCTCCTCCTCCTCCTCCTCCTTGAACTCAATGTGCTCCGTCACCTCCTTCTTCCATATCCGGCATATTTTGTTTACCGTGCTAATCTACCGTCTCATCTGGAATAAGCCAGGGCCGGGCTGATGATAATGACGCTGTAATTAGCTGATTAGGAATGGAGAGAGCTCGTTAAGGATGCTAGCCAGACGAGAGGACACTTGATTAGATAATTATAATCATGTGTGTGTTTGAATACTGATATGAGTTATAATGCCACCGTGAGAATCTATTAACTCTCATAAGGTGGGGCTACCAGGGCTGTGTGTGTGTATGTGTGTATGTGTGTGTGTTTACCTGACAATCGATGCAATAATAGGAGTGATAATAGAAGAATATGCACGTTTTCTCTTTTGAGACACACACACACACTCACTATCAGCCTCGCTCTCCCTACATCAGGGCAGTATCAAGTTATTTTTCCATTTTGATGTTTTCATATCATTTCTGTTTTGTTTTAATGCCATCTAATTTCTGTACTCTCTGCTCAGGTGTCTAACTTGAATTTTTCACCCTTTTCTTCTTTTTTTTCCTTCTTCTTTTGGGGCAAGATGTTTTTCAGAACCTTTTGTATTTTTGTTTTCTCAACTGCACAGTTTTTACTTCTTTTTTTCTTCTTTCTTATTTGTTCAAGTAAACTAAATTTAATCCCTAATTGAGAGCAAATCAAAGAAAGAGGCATTCACTGCTTAAGATTTACCACACTGATACTTTGCTCCATATTCTTCTTATTGTATTTTCTGACAGAAATTTCTCCAGATAGTTGTTTTTTTTTTTACCTCCCAAACTGAGACAGCAATTACCAAAGTAAACAGATAGAGGCTTAGGTTTTTGTTGGCCCTCATGGTGTTCACACTGTGTTGAAGGTATGTGAGTAATCACACACAGTAAAATAGTTTGAATAGCGTGTGGTGCACTCCCTTAATCAATGGAATAAAAAGTTGAATGTGCCATTCAAAAGAGTGAGGCATGAGTGGAGAGAAATTCACAATGTTTTCAATTATTCTGCCACAAATGGGGGCATTTTCTGTGGAGAAAATTGCATTAATTGTATTTACTTGCCAAGTTGTTTCTTTTAGACAACAGCAAATGCAGGCTTTAAAATCCCCAAAATGTAGGAGAAGGCATGGAACAATGAGACAATTGCAGCATTGGCATTAAAATGTAAAATCTTGGCACGCAGTAGTGTCTGCTCCTTTTTATTTATGGCTAAAAGTAAAGGCAAGTTTTACTTTTCAATTTGGCTTAAGTTTTTTGCTTTCTAAGTTAGGTCTTTTCTTTATTTTATCATATAGTAACATTGTATCCATTGAAATTCATGAATCGTGGTTTGAAATGATTTCTTCCGACAGTACAAGACAGGGCAGCTTGCAAGTGTGAAACAGGGTGCTGCAAAAAGAGCACACGCACTCAACAAACCTTCCCTTTTTTTTATCTTTAAACAAAGATTAAAGAATCACATAATTTGAAAGGTTCCTCCTCATCAGTGTTATCTGTCTTGTGGGACAGAAGTTCAGATGTTCATTTAACTTTCCTGTTGAGGAGATACTATCTTTCAATTCAGGCCCGCACAAAGCTTGACTGGTAGTGTGGCTGTCTATTGTGCTGGCAGCAGCAGGGCTCATGGGTTTAACGCTGAAACAGATATTCAACCTAACAGCCCCGCTTCACTGCAGCCCTTGGACATCAGGCCTATTACCACCGGCCAATGAGAGAATACTTCCTTTAGAAATAATGGCAGCCACTCCACTGTCCACATCATGTTTGTATTCCCTTCCAACAGCAGCATCCACACTATAAAGTCCCCGAGCTTAAAGTCTCAATGGCTGACACAAACGTCCGTGTTAATATAAATCAGTGAAATACATAGACACTGGATGTTTTGTGCTGCTCTCACTCACTGATTAAAGATTCTTTATTCTCCACAATTTTGACAAATCCCCATTATACACATTATGGTCTGAGCCAAACTAGATGCACTGAGAATAAAATCCAGTCTAAAATCAGTCAAACATCCAATCACCTCCAGGGAGTGTCACTACTTCAGGACCAATTACGTCTCATGCACACACACACTGTGGACTGCAGCTCTGCACACTCGCCTCCACTCCCCAAACAAACTTAGCTTAGCTATGCGTAGCTACGTTAATTTTGCTTAGCTTACCATAAATAAAGAATGGCAGAGAAGGGAGAAGGTTCACAAATTCCTATTCCCTCATTGCATTGGCATTGCCCACATGCACTAGCATGCATGTGGGTGGGAGGGGCTTGGAGGAAGTACTGAATCTCAGTAACTGCGTTTATATGCACTTTCAGAAATCAGGTTACTCGCCTCAGATATCGGTTCACAGATTTCTCGGCCATGTAAACCCATTCCCTGATTCCCAACCGGGTTAACGCTGACTGACTTGTATCCTCTGCCCGGTGACGAGCGCTCAACGTCCAGCTGCGAGGAGCTGCTGCCGCCCAGAAAACTGCAGTGTCAGGCTGGAGGAGCTCGTGGTGGGGGAGAAATCCAATGAGTGAGGAGTGCACGTCAATGGGATTTTCAGTAATCGGCAAACGGTAGAATAACCTTTTTCTCAGTTATCAGGTTTCTTGTGTGCATGTAAACGGAGATTGTAAAGATTGTGTGTTTTACTATTTTGCAATGCATTAGCCAAGAATGTTTGTTTTTGTTTTTTTTTTGAAAGGGGGTTTGCTGCCCTTTGCGCATTGTATGCCACAACTCCAAACTTTGAGACCAACTAAGCTTTTCTCTACCGTATTATACACTCCCAGCCCAGGTGGTCAGGCAGGGCGAATAAATCTTTTCAAATATTAAATTTTAAATTTTTTCGATTCTAGTCCCTGGTGCTCTAAGCACCAAACACCTGCTGAGCTCAGCACTACTGAAAGCATACAACAACAGTATGTCCTTTCTATTAAAAAGCAGGAAAACAGTGAATAAGAATAAAGAAGCATGTAAGAGTGTAAAGTGTGCTGCTTCGCTGAAGCTTACGCAAGCACACACAGTGTTAGAGAGAGGCTTCCACCAGGCACAGCAACTGTAAAACTGAGCCAATGACGAAATGCGGCGAGCCCACTCCATCCGCATCCCTTTGGTAAGCACTATTTGAGAAAATAAAAGTCTACAGCTACCAGTTGAAATTGAATAATACTGCTCATGCTGCTTTGTACTTTGTGGAAAACATCACTCATCTGGGGGAACTCACAAGTTATTTCTTATAAGGAAACAAAAGAAGCTATTTCCCTCAACCAAAGCCACCCACTCAGCATTCATAATGATGGATTACGGCATCGGATTGATGAGGATGGCTGTCTGAAGGGTATTTAGAGGCATTTCAAACTAAATGGGATCCTGTGAGCAGCCAAGGGTGTTTTGATTTTGGATTACATATTTTATAACCCACTGCATGCTTCAAGAAACAGTCGGAGCAGACCTTAGCCCTGATGCACGCTGTTGTCACTCTCTTCCTTTGTTTGGCAGAGGCTGTCACGTCAAACTCCATCACCAAGTCTGACAACCTGATACCTTGTTTTGAAATAAATGCTGCTTCACCAAGCCAT
>OMKZ01037408.1:0-11762 GCA_900302535.1 Neoniphon sammara | reverse complement strand
CCACAAGTCACATCTCTCTCTCTCCCTCTCTCTCTCTCTCTCTCTCTCTCTCTCTCTCTCTCTCTCTCTCTGGCAGGTACTGTGACCAGTTCTTGCCCAAGCCGCTGAGTCACTGCAGCCTTTCCCGCTGCCTCAGCAAAAAAAAACAAGAAAAAAGCACTTGACAGAAAACTATAGTACGTGATTCCTGAAAGGTACTCAGTCTGCTCAGATGAGACCCACAGCCCCGCCCTGAGTGAATCACAAGATTAAAATAAAATCCAGCCTAAGACACTTCAACACTGCTGAATAAACACGGATCACGTAACATTTCTGGGCCCACTTTGTTGCTTGGTGATATGCTTGTCTCATTCCTGCAGATAAACAATGAAAAAGTGACGCAGACGCCGTCACGTCAAATCGAGATGTTGAAATTACAATGAAATTTAATAGCAGAACAAATTTAAACCACCTGAGATTTAAATCCTGTCCAGATTCACCATCTTGCGTCGATTTCCAACAATCCTGCAAGTAGAAATCCGTCATTGAAAAGGCAGAGAGGCTAATTTATCCACCAACAGCGGCCTCAATAGACCACAATGCAATGCAGACAAAAAGACATGTCGTGTTTGCAGGAACAGGCACAAAATCTCACTTTTTTTTTTTCTCAAATTCACGTGGTGTTGGATTTATCAGGTATACAAGTTTCCCTCATCGAGTTGGAGAAATCATGACATAAATTTCATTCGATAAAGCAAAAATTAACCACAATGACAAATTTAAGAGACATGGATATTCCTTGAGAACCGCAGCGCATTCAATTTCCCTGTGGTATTTACACTAATGCGACAGAACTATTATCATACCAATAGTATTAATAACACCGGAATAGCAGAAGGTTAGCTTGATTCATACAAATTTGTATTTTCCAAATATAAACACGTCCTGAACTTCTCGGACGGCCGAGTTGCGACATGTGGGAATCTTTCCTCTCTGGCTGCAGCGAGTTCAGGCCAGTTCTCTGAGGGGTTACTGAAAGGCATTCTGGGAAATGCAGGAAATCATTAAGTGAAAGTAGAAGAGGCAGGTGGGGAAAATACAGATTCAGCAATATAAGACTCAAGCTTAGTACGCAATAAAACTCCTGGAATGCATTGAATCAAACTGATGGGATCTAGCAGGTGTGCAGGTACCTGAGGGCGGAGTTTTCCTTTAAACGGTGGTCATGCATATTTCAGTGACAGTGTATTTCCTGTCAAAGTGTCATTGAGAAATGCAACTGAGCCTCTGCCTGCTCACTGTGTGGATGAAGTCGTGCAGAAGGAGCCTTGAAACCAGTCTGTGGCTCCCTGATTATCTGCTGTAAAGTGTTACAGGCCAGCTGACAGATAACCGCTGTGCTTACTGAACTGCATGTCAACACAGAGGCAAAAAAAAAAAGAAAAAAAAGAAATTTGTAGGTGCTTGCTGATATGGCTGATGTAGAAGTCACACATTGTACCACATGCTGCACAAGCTGCCTTACTTCATTTTCCTTTTGGCTGATTCTCAGTGACTTGTCATTGATGTGCATGTTGCTTGTGTTTATTTTGTGTGTGCTTTTATTTTCTATTTTCTAGTCCTGATTTGTTATAATCCTGTTGAGTACTTTGTAACTCAGTTTTGAAAGAGATAGATAAATAAAACCTGACTTACTAGTGTTACACTTCTTGAGCTTGAGTTAGTGCAACTTGTTTATAATTTTATCCTTTTATTGTCTGTCTTATTATCTTACTGGCTTTTATTTGTCTTTTTAATCTATTTTATCTATTTTTTATTGTGTTTTAATCTATTTTTTTGGTCTGTCTTATCATCAGCTTGTCAGTCATCTGTGAAGCACTTTGAACTGCACTAAACTGTATGTAACATGCTACACAAATAAAGTTTGACTGATTGATTTTAATTTAGAATAAATGCAAAATTTAAAAAAGAAATAAAGAAATTTTAATCGCATCTCGTTTTTTCATTGACTACCCAAGTTAACTTAAATTTAAAATGAGGATTAAAAGCTTTGTTATTTCAGTTACATCCATTTTTTTGGACGTTAACGTTCGTTCTTGCGGAGTAATGTTGTTTTTGTTCGCTTGTGATTATTGAGACTGAACTGACCCCATAAGTAATGAGTAACAGATGTAACAACGAAACAAAAAAACACAGGTATCAGTGCTTTTGGATTATTTTAATTCAATCGGTGCACTTTCTGAGTGGGTAACACCTCCTTCCAGTGGGAGTCAATGTGAATATAGACAGTGGCTGAGAATAAAATAGCAGCATCTGTTACGGAGAAAAAGGTAGGGGAAGGCCGTTGCGCACTCCAAGTAGTTGGTGAAAACACTGTGAAATGTTTTGTGCATAATCTTGAGCCGTCACAGTGTTGGGATTCTTCAAAATGCCCAATGGGACACTTTGAGCCATGGTGCGTCCCATATGTCCCATATATGACGTTTCAGAGCAGGTGTTTCAGGCCAAAGGGCTGTATGAGCCTGGGTGTGTGTCGGAGATAGTGTATCAGCGTGTGTGTTGTTCTTACATAAAGTTTGGCCATGAATTGTGTCGTGCGCTGGAATGTAAATGTTATGACAGAGAAAGCGGGTCAGTGTGGATTCGGGGGCCTCGGCGCGCAGGTGCGTGAGGTTGACGACCACGTCTGTCTTCTGTCTGCTTGCCTCGCTCACATGGACGGACGCTATGAAACACCCTCCCACCGCCATCCACGTCCACGGCTCACACCCGTCCTGTTCTGTCTTCAGGGCCTCACCTCCTTACCACATGCACTTTCAGACATCTCATATGGAAGACAGTTTTATCCTTTATTCCTAAAATACACAAAAAATAGCAACTAATGTACATTTTTTGATCACCTGTCACTTGTCTGTGCTGAAATCGATTTTAACTTGTAAGTTAATACGAATTATAGTGACAAATTTGATTTTTACTAGCCATTTTTACTAGGCTCAACCCTTTAAACGCATTGATTTCTCTTTAAATTTCCCTTCAAGTAGCTTCAAAGAAAGAAAAACTGACAGATTTGGGATCTTTGGAAACCTTGGGATCTCCACTAGATTTAAAATAAAGCTCTGTGGGTTTGAACAAAGTTCAGCTGTGCAGCGTGCATTTGCAATGCCGAATGCACTGATGTGACCGGCATTGTTGACTGATTTCATTACCAGAGGATGGGGAAGCAAGATTGTGAAAGGAAGCTTATTTTGAATCAGCTGACATGCTGGGAAAACATGGGCAGTGAAAGTGAATGACAAACACCGTCCCCTACCTCAATGATCCAACTGGGCTGAGACAGATGGCTGTACTGGAAAATTCCCTGCTGTGAATGTATAAAACTGCATGAATGTGAAGTGATGCTGAAAAACAGCATGCATGCTCTCCACAGAAAAATAACAGTCTACAAGACAAAAGTAATCCAGGACTGTCGTTTTGATTTGACACCTCTGTCTGCAGAGAGCGCAGCAGCCAGGTCTGAACCTTCCATTCGATTTGCACTTCAGTCTCATCCGTCCCGTTATTAGGTACAACACCTTGTTTACAGGAACACCCTGCTCCGCCAGACAGTGAGTTACTGTGACTGTGACTCAGTATGTGAAGCATGCAGACTGGGTCAAGAGATTTACGTACTGTTTGACTGAACTTTAGATTGGGCAAGGCGCATGATTTAAGCAACACGGAGTGATATTTGGTGCCAGACAGAGCGGTTCCAGCATCTCACAACAACAGCCGACCTCCAGGGATTTTGGCTCGCTGCGGCGTCTGTTGTGTCCTTTTTCTGTACTGAGACTAGTGTGATGAGTGAAACGGATCCTGTCAGCCCCGGTCCTGAGGGTGAGAACGCCTCGCTGATGAGAGAGGTCAGAGCAGAATGGCGAGACTTGTTCGAGCTGACAGGCAGGCCACAAGAATGCAAATGATATCTTCGTACAACAGTGATGTCCACAAGGGCATCTCAGCGCAGAAAACCTGTCAAGCAGAAGCTTTACAACAGAAGGAGATCAGGCCAAGTTGCAGAACAAGGAAATGAAGCTCAAGTGGGCACATGATAACCAAAAGTGAAAAAATGTTGTCTGGTATGATGAGTCGTGTTTGGGGTTGTGACAGCAGGGTTAACAGAATGAATCAAGAGATCCACCTTGCCTGTTGTCATTAGTTCAGGTTGGCAGTTTGATGTTTTGGAAAGTTTTTCTGGCTCCCTTTAGATCCCACAGTACCTGGAGAACCATTTAAATGTACAGAACAGGTGGGTCACAGCACAGTTTACCCTTTGGTTTCCATCAGGATTTGGCACCATCACTGTCGCCAGCCTTGACTGAAGTTTAACCAGACTAAACTGGATAGTCTTTAAAGGAACAGTAAACTTAGCGAAAAACATGAATTTTCTTATTTAGCATTGCTTTTGAGTCCTATCTTCTATTGTCCAAGATTTGAGAGTTCCTAAAATTCAATAACTGCATTTTTTACAGTAATACAGCAGGGCTGGGTGGGCTTTAGTTCCTCTTGCAGGGTAACAGTATTGTCTTGACTCTGGTAAGACCAACCAACTGTCCAGCAAAACGAAAATATTCCACTTGTTGGAACTGAAATAGCCACTGATCTTATTAGCATTGTAATCGTATGTTAGGAGCAAAAAGGTTCTCTGATTGGATCGCTCCACTGTTATTTGTGCAAGTAACTTTTAAATCCCAGCAAAACCAATCAGGGGAAATCAATCACTAGGCCTCTCTCTGCATAGAAAGGACTGCAGATTCTTGTAGTTTACTGATGTCTTCTACACCCAACAATGACTATAAAAAAGCATTTTTATGTGAAATTACATTATTTATTTATTTATTTATTTCTAAGATTTTTTTATTTATTTATTTATTTATTTTTTTTTTGCATTTCTGCTTTATGTGATAGCGACAGCGGACAGGAAAGACAGGGAGAGAGAGGGGATGACATGCAGCAAAGGGCGCGGGTCGGAATTGAACCTGGACCGCTGCGTTAACGTGGTACGCGCTCTACACGGTGAGCTACATAATTTAGTTTCCTACCCATTTAAACATCAACCTGTACCAGAGACCCATGAGATTAGGGAAGTTTGCAGCCCAAATCTGCAGCTGAAAAGCTCTTTCAGGACAGCGCAGACTCAGCATGGATCAAGGCCCTTGTTGAATCCATTTCGGAATTAATTCAGGCAGTTCTGGAAGCTAAATGGAGTCCCACCTGGCACTAGCCTGGTGTACCTAAAAAAGTGGCCTCTGTTTGTATATCCTGTCACTATGCCTACTTGTCTCTCTCTCTCTCTCTCTCTCTCTCTCTCTCTCTCTCTCTCTGTGGTGTTAGTGGGTGGCAGGTCTCTGATTTACACAGAGTGTATTTTGTAGTGGTGGGATTGCATTCCATGGTTGTGGGAAGTGCTGGAATGCTGTGGAACATTTTACTGCCCTTCATGCAGATCTGCTGAGTGTAAAATGTTATTGTGTTGTAGTTTTTTTGTATTTTTTTGTTTTGTTTTTTTTTCACCAGGCAACATGAACCATATCTGGCCTCCTGCAGCAGCGTCCACTCCCCTGCCATCAAAGTTTCCACAAGGTTAGAGATGTTCGCAGTTAGTCATCTATCTCTGGTCACCAGCTCTCCATTTAGTGGTTTTCAATGTGAACGCAATGTGCTTTCGTCTGTCAGCGCTGGAAGATCAAAGATGATCTTTTCCGCTTTTGTATCACTGTATTTTTCAGAAACGTTAGTTGTGTAACTCAGAGGATGCAAGGAAACAAGTCAAAGACGGACTCTTTGCTGATGAAAAAATCACATTGTGGCAGGTTTTTTGTTCAGTTTTGCAAAACTTGTCTTTGGTGCCTCTGAGGTAAAATTTACTTTTTTTTTTTTTTCTAAGTTTCAGATGACTGCTTTGACCAGTATTTTATATTTGCATGTAATCTTTTATTGTTATTTATGTATGTATGTATGTATGTATTTATTTATTTCCAGACGCTTTATCTCATTGCAATTTATTTCTCTTGTTTGTGTATTTTTTGTGTGCGTTTATCATTTTGTTCTTACCAATTTGCCTATGTCTTACCACTCTGCCAATAAATTACAGGAAAACTTGCGTTGTATCAGGCCGGGCACGGCAGAAGCATTGACACCTTATAGCTGTGCAGACTTGTTAATGATGCAACGCAGCAGGGAGCTTACACACACACACACACACACACACACACACACACACACACACTTAAAACACTCCCCAAATAGCATAATGACGCTCTCCCTGCCAATTTATACGCCCTATCCTTTCCTCTACGCACTCTAACAGCTCTGAAAAACTTTTTCACTTCCTTTCTCAGCATTTTTCTCTACATGTTCTTTCAGACTCACAGGACCTTGGTTTCTTGTTCTGCTGGTGGTTTAGAAAATGAAGCTTATTCTAGGCTTAGTCACCATAACTCACTCCGAGAGCCTGAGAGAGAGTCAGCTAAATGCCTGAAATGTAAATGCGAAACGTAAGTGGAGCTCCCTCAGGTCTCGCCAAGGTCTCTGGGCCGGTATGTGACACAGTTTTCAGCTGACATCCATCAACTCCTGCAGGACGGCATGACATAACTGCTGCTTTTGGTATTGGGTATTTGCACAGTGATAAAACAGAAGCAAAGCGATGACACAAAGGCGCAAAATATGAAGGAGTGATGCAGGTGAGATTAACTAAATGGGATGACAGTCTGAATAACAACAGAACACAACATTGCAGGACATGGTAGAAAGGATGAAATGACAAGGGGCGAATGATGAATTGAACCGGCCCTGATGTAGAAAAGGAGCTCATATACAGAAAGTGAGTGGGAATCTGTGTCTGCATGGGAGTGAAAGAGACGGAGTGAGTATGTTTGCAAGTATGTGCGTGCATCACAGCTGCCACGTCTTGCATGTCACAAGCACACAGGCTGTTTCACAGATGAAACTGTACATCTTCATGCCAAACTAATTGGGGTTTTCTCAGACTAGTGGAGACAAGATTGATGATGCACAGCAGATTTGGTTACGCTGAGAGCTGCCAAGGTGACTTTAACACTGACCTGACCTGAAATGAACTGTTTCTGACCACTAAAGTGTTATGTGTAGAGGGGTTGTTTTGCATAATGGAGTTTAATTTAACCAAACACGAGGCAATGATCTCAGTTGTTCGGTTTGCTAAGTGGCAGTAGTAAAGAAGGAGCACTGGTCAAAGTAATGTATTTCCTGAAATAGCGGCCGGGGCCTTTATTTAGCTCAACTGCAGAGGATACCAGGCCTTTACTGGGGGCAGCCTTTTATTTGAGAGAGGCCTTTATTTCTAATTCCCTCTGTTTGATAAGCATATTTGCTCATATTTTAGTACAAAGCCTCCTTGTTTTCTGATCTGCTTTTTTGGACCAGCCACTCCAAAAAATTTTGACTGGGAGAGGGGGGAAGCACTTGTGCACAATGCGCTTATCCCCCCCTCTCTCTCTTGGTCAACTTTTTTTCTCCCCTCTCCCATTTTTTTTTTCTTCTTGTTTATCCTCGGCCTGTATTTGGAGACCTCAGCTTTTACTTGAGGAAAAAATATGAATAGCAGTGGATATTTTTCAATCATTCATTACCCTTTATGATCTTGGAAGAATAGCGGGCTAGCTGATTAACTAGCTTACTTTAATAGCTACAGGCTAAAGAGGCCAGTTTTAAGATCAGCTGGGCTAACTAGCCAACATAGCTAACTTATATGTCTAAATGGTATTTTACAGTTACCAGCAAGGCCACTAGACTTCTAATTTGCTAACTCCTTTCTTACCTCCTACACTGTTTTAGTCAGAGAAACTTTTCTTTTTTGCTCTGCACCCCGAAGTGTAGCTTATCCAGTGAGATTAGCTCTGTCTCCAGAGCGGCTCCTCTTCCGAGAAATGTTTGTGTGTTTGTCAAGAGTATGAATTTATTAAATCTCCTTTCTCCGACCCTCCTCTCCCCCACCTGCAACTGGACCAATAGCTCGCCTGTCTCCTAACCAATCCCCCCCGCCCCGTCACTCATTAACTCTGTCAAGTCATACGACCTTCACCGCCCACGTGGGTTCCTCTGGTGGATCGTGTCCTGCTCAAACGTTTCCTGTCACTTCATTCACTTTTCCCCGTCACCCCATCAGATTTGTTAGCTTTGTCATTCAGACTTGTAATGATTGACTCACATGGGGACCACTGGGTCAGTTCATCCTGGTCAAGGTTACATTAACATAACAGCTCCACCCCCTTTTGGTGCCACCACCATGCCAGACACATGACAAGATGGAACTGATTAGGAGGTGTCATTTATTTATTTATTTATTTATTTATTTATTTATTTATTGACTAACCCTTTAAACCCCAATTTTCCCTTGAATTTCCCCTTAAGTCCCATCCATGTTGTGTATCTGCTGGTTGCAGCTTCATTGAAGCTCCATCACACTTATATTGAGTGAAATATTCAAAGCCAAGATGCCATTGTTTTATGGCTGCAGCATTACATCAAATAGAAAATATCTACATGTCTTGTGCATCATTTTATACACATTTACTTTTAATTCATCAGGACATATTTGGTATCTTTGGAAACCTTGGGATCTCTAATTTAAAATAAAGTTCTGCGGGTTTGAACAAAGCTTGGCTGCACAACAATGATGAACCAAGTGAAGGAACCAGGAGGTATTAAGGGTATAATATCTCTTTAACTTTGTGTGAGTATGGAGACTTTAATGGGTACTGGCAGGTTTTTATTATAAAACACTACATATCCATTTTGGAAAAACCAGCTACTAATACGAAATCCATCAAAACTTCATCTAAAATCTAAAATGATTCCTTCTTGAGAAATAACTATTCTGTAGGGAGATGTCTTATGACTTTAATAACAAGTTATAATGTGCTTTATTTCGTGCCATAAGAGTAGGTTTCAGTGTTTCCAAGTGATGATTATGCCTTGTTTTGTTTTATATTAAAAGTTATCATCCTTGTCCCTGTCATACACACATGCACACATATCCGTGCAAACACACGGACACACTTTCTCAAATCAGAAGCATACTCTACACTCCATCACACTACAGTGTATTTTTTTTTTATTGTACAGAGAGTGAAGGACATTGTCAAACAGTAACATTTTAACTACAGTTAAGACTTTTTTCTTTCCTACCAGTAAGTCACGTTTTCAGGAGCAATGGAAAATATAAGATAAATAGTCTTTGGTGACATACAGATATTAACATACAAAGACAACTTAAATACATAACTTTCTTTAAATAGTTTGGCTGAATATATATTCACAGGTGCACACGGCATTCACAATCATCCTGACCCCACATGGAGTGCACTGACATCTTCAAACACATTCGCAGAGAACCTCATCAAAGAATATGTACAACAGAAATCTCATCCGTCTTTCACAAGTTCATTACAATGACTGAAATTCAAGTTGTGAGAAACTAACAACATTTGCATTAAAGTGCTTTCCTGTGACCCTAAAAAAAAAAGAAAAAAAAGAAGAGACTCTCAAGTGGAAAATGAGCGAAAAACAAAACAAATTTAGCGGGACAGCAGATTCTACCAGGATCTAGTTTACAACAGTTTTGCACGCTAACCGTGCACACAACACGCAGTCTTGCGTTTCTTTGCAGCAGGACGTCGTGACAGTATTATTTTTGCTTTAGGACGTCTGCAAAATGGGGAGGTACTAGCCGGTCGACGATCCTACGCAGTTTGCCAGGACAAATAAAATATTATGCTGCTGCAGAAACGTTTGGGACTCTCCAGTGATGTAACGTCTGCGTCACAAAAAGGCTGCACAGCAAGACCGGGAGCAAACTGGGACGATCAAACACAGATAAGAGATAAATTTTCCCGATAGGCTGTGTATGGCAGGTCAAACACAAATGCACATGCATGCACATGCACGTCACACACAGCAGGTGTTTGTGTGTGTGTGTCGTGTGTGTACTGTAATAGTACCACCTGTTAAAAAGTACAGAGATCCACCATGGTTTTAAGCATTTGAAAAGCCTTTTAATGATCCGTCACGAGACATTGATTAGCTCCATTACAGCAGAGAGAATGGCATGTTTCACTTCAGCAAGCCTTTGAACAGATTAGATTTAAGACCAAGCAACCACCGATTATTAATCTCCGACCTCGGGGGGGGGGCCTCCATGACTACAGACAGGCAGAGAGAGGCAGAGAGGGGCCGAGAGACTGAGAGTGAATATAAAAATAAACCCCACTGTTTACGAAGAACATGAAGTCATAAAATCAGAAGACACAGAGATCAAGAGATAGAAGAGCACATTATCACATGATGTAGATCACATACTGTAAAGTCATTATAATCTCAAGTATTGCCAGGTATTTTGGTGAGTTTAAACCACTGCTCTCTGAGCAATACCAAACTTTAATGTCTGTGAAATTATTTGCAAAATAAAGTAGCGGTCAAACCTAAAAATAGATATTCCTGTGATTTAAAAATTAATTTAGATGATAATCCGAGTGAATGTGAACAAAAATCTGGCAAAAGGCCTGTATGCCTACTACAAAACTGCCCGCAAGTTAAGATCGGGTTTCCATATGGTGAAGGCTGGGAATGGAATTTTTTTTTTTTTATTTAAATGCATAATATAATGCTGGTTCTCAGTGAAAAAATGGATTTTATAGAGATGGCTGCAGGCTGGTCAAATTTTAGGAGCTCGACTTTAGTTATTCCTCGCCAGTCATCCACCCACCATTTCAGACACAGACATAAATAGAGAAAAGGAAATCTGAGGGCAAGTATTTCTGACAGTGTTGGGGTATTTTGTGTACAGATCTGAAATTGGCCACTCTGACACCTAAAATTTTGGTCACCCTGGTCTCTCATTAGAAACCCACAATGTAACAGGAGAGCAGGGGAGCTCTTTGCCCTTTGCTGGTCTCTGGACTCCTTTAAATGCATTCTACACACACTCCAAGTGAACAACACACACTCCGTTGCCAACAATATTGGTGTGTACAAGGTGTTGTCGTGTACGGCTGTCAGGGAATGTAAGAGACGGAGATCGCCGATCGTTGGCCTGTTTAGTTGTTTCAGTCAATTTTGAATGAAAATCATTGCAACTCTCCACTTCCAAAGGCAAGTATGTTATTAGAGGATTGGACCCGGGGTTTGCCAAGTCTTATGACCCAGACTCCAACTGGGCAAGGCAGGGAGAAGGCTTTCTGTGTTTAGAAATAACAGCAAATGGTGGACCGAAACATCCCTCAACCTTCAGTTAAACCCCTAGTGTTCACGGGGGGAAAAAAATCACACAAATACATTAATTTGCATCGCTGAGTGAAAAAAAAAACATGTAATTTCCTGTAATGCATGTAGTTTGGAAGTATGTCTCCATGTGGATTTTGACTGGTCCCTTTGCTACACAGCATCCAGCTCAGAGTGATTTATATTTTTTTCAAAATGTGAAATGTAAGAGGGATTTTTATGGCTAGGAGGCTCTGAATCACCTTGCATTTGCAAACTTTAAGTCTGCATGTGTGTGTGTGTGTGTGTGTGCAGGCCTTCATACGGCTGTCCCTTGCTCTGTATATTTATTTGTTTTGAGTATGAAGGCCATGGGGGGGGCAGAGGCCGCCCTCCCCTGCCGTGGCGGTACGTATGACTGAAGTGATTAGGTCAGGTTTAATAAACTGCCGTCAGCCCAAAGTCCTGCCTTGCATGGGGAACTTATGAATCACGTGAAAGGGCTA
>OMKZ01037400.1:2830-14170 GCA_900302535.1 Neoniphon sammara | reverse complement strand
GTAATCTTGTTACTTTTTTACAGTAATGAGTAATTTAATGCATTATTTTTATTTTTTATATTTTTTATTTAGTAATCAGCTATTTGTTACACTTGAAAATATTATTTTCTCTAACTTTTTATTTAAATCCATGAGGTTAAAAAAAAAAAAGATTTTGCACGGCAATGGTGCATGACATACTGAGACAGATGTCCGCATTCAGTTTTTAAAAGGCAAACCACTGCAGGACAGATGCTGCTCGGCTTTTATCCAATATCCAACAGGCTCTGCTGGCTGCCAGTCAAACTGGGCACACGTGGGGTTAAATGCATGTTAACCTGTGGCCTCCATGCCCACAAGAGAACAGAGTTTGCGAGCCAAAACTCACAGGTGGAATATTATGAAAACATGGAAACCGATACTGCTACAGCCATGACTGGAATACATTATTATTATATATATTACACATACAACAAAACAAACAGTAAAACAATAAACATGCAGACAGACACAAACACATTAGGTAAGTAAATACATAATTATCGATCATCCTACATCAAGTCAAGTTCAAGTTCAAGATCAAGTTTATTTAGTATCCCAGATCTAAATAAACATTGGACAAGACCCACCTAATGATCAAAGTCATAAGCCGTGAGCGGTTGCTGAAACACAGAGACACACGGCCTCTTGTAGTATATCTGCAGTATGCCAATATTTTTGTAGTCATTCAGTGGTGTCAAGCATGCAGTCACTGAGAGAAAAAACCGTAGGAGAAACGTTTACCTGCAGTAGGTCAGTAATCAGATTCCCACACACCCCGTCCCACTCCGCTTCAGAGTGGCAAAGCTTGGGGAAAAGCATGATACTGCAGCTGCAACCTGCTAATGGCTGATCTTAGTTACCTGTGATTTATGTTTTGTCATCACAATTGCAATCACAATAGCATGCCTTTTTAACCAGTAGATGATGGTCCCCTGTGTTTGTTGTCCCTTTAAATTACTAATAATCCTGAGTCTCTGGAGGAGTGATTCCTTCTCTCACTCCAAGTTTGTCCCCAACAAAACTATCGCATCACCTTTCAGCATCTCATCTCAGCCGGAACTGAAAAGGTCCAGCCTGCATCTCCCCAATGACCCTCATCCAAATTAGATGTTGTCTCAACACATTCCAGCAATTACCAAGTGACAGCCAATACGTGAGCGCACCCAGAATGACTGAGTAGGTGGCTAATTAGCCGATGAGCCGAAAATAAACAAAGACAGCTTGTTGTGTGTTTGTGTGCGAGTGCGAGGTGAGGAAACCATAGATCTCGGTGTGACAAGAAATCTGCATAATGGGGCTGAGAGTGACAGCCAGCAAAAGTGGTCACACTTCATGGACTGAAATGAGCTGAGCCAAAACATGCTGAGCAAAATTGAGATTAACAGTGAAGACCCGTGTCACGCATCCACTATGAATACGATCTTATCTACAGATGGAGAGGGTGAAGAGAACGGAAAGGAAGCTGCAAATGGTGTCAGCGGGTTGACATACAATGGGTTTTGCATGGTAAAGAAATGACAATGTAGTACAGGCTGGTAAATTCTGTTAAGGTCATCCATCTATTCCCTATGTAATCTGAACTGTTTCCGTTGTTTACAATCAAACAAACAAACAAAATAAATAAACATTTTCCAATAGGCTTCCCCAACCTCTCCCCCTATGGCGCAGTAACACAGCGCTCCAACCCAGGGGCTTTCCACCTTTTTCAAGTGAGATGGCACAGTCAAGCACAGTGAGCTCTGAGCAATTAGCGGTCATTATGTGTGAGGTTCAAACGGAGGTCGAAACACTTTCTACTCCTGGAAAAGAGACAAAAATCTTTTAAAACTCCCTTTGACAGACTCAGCTATTAACAGGTGCAGGACTGTAGACTATACGGCGGCGAGCCTGTTGTTAGATCGCTGTAATGACTTATTCAAGTGCATCCTGGGGCAGTGTGTTTCTGTGTGTTGTGTTATTAGACTGGGCTTTGGTTTGCATCAGCGCAGGGCAAGACAGGCTCACTGAGGACTGTATGTTTATCCTTACAGTGTCCCATGATGCTTTATGTGAGTTGTCAAGTTATGTAATCTCTCTCAATCCCCCCTCTCTATCTTTTCTTTGCCCTCTGTTGAATTTTCATATGTGCTTCTATTAACATATAACTTAAAAGTTTAATTAGGTTTAATACATTTTCTAATATATTTGTGTGAAAATTTATCATTCATGATGTACTGGGCTGATATTGGACTTTTATTAAATAATTAATATGAGGGATTATATGCAGTTTGTTTGCATTTGAGAAAAAAAAAAGATTTGTGAAAAATCAGATATTTTAAAGATATCGGCTATGAACACAAAATGTCCCAAATGGCAGCCTCAATCTAAAATATTGGTACTGATATCTGCCCTGCCTTCAAAAACCCATATTATTTTAGCTGTGTATACACTGACGTCCTTTGCCTGAAGGAGCATGAATCAAGATCACTTACTTAGCTTACATTGGAGCCGGCAGTTGTGCACAACATACAATGCTAAAGCAGAGATTCATCCTCAAGCAAACAACACATACATCAGTATGATCTCATGGCAGGGTCTCAGAGAACTACATGGCTTTAATCAATGATGCCATCAACAGGCAAAACCTGGTAACACTCCATTCACTATGAACTGAGTGGGCAACTTTACAGACCCAGAAAAGGTTTGTTCAAGCTTTTACATGCAAATGAGCTTTATTTATTTATCGGTGCTAACTGGAATAATAAGTGCTTATATCACCATAAAACTATGCTGCACTGTACATGGCATTGTCATTGTGTATGCAAACTGGTGTTCCAGTCAGTGTCAGTGGAGCAGCTCTGGAAATTAGCTCGTCATACAGGGTCTCATGGTTCTGTCAGTCAGGGAGACATGCTAATTTAGGCTTACTGTAACTGTAAAAGATTGTATAAATAATGCGTGAATTCTATTTTAAAGTGGATTTTCCCTAAACAAACTGTTGACAAAGCTTCTGTCTCTCTGTGATTTGGTGATATTTTACATGAGGAATGAAGGGTAGACTGACAATCCCTTCTGTGGGTCTGCCTTCTCTGCTCAAATAAGGGACATGTCCAAACCAAAATAAACTTATAGCCATATAGATGTTAACAGCAACATCAGGCATAGATTTTATAGGATCCAGAATGTTACTTTATAGTTCACACGGCATTAAAACGATGCCTCAAAGTCTCTGTTCTCATTAAAAGCTGCTATAAAAAAGCTGTTCATGTTTGTATTGGTATGGCTTTTATTTGTGCTGATTACTCTAGACTGGTGTGGGCAGTAAGAACATGCTATTCTATCTCTCGTTTAACATTAATTCACCGATCTCGATAATATGTGCTTGGCTGATAAAATGCCCTGTCATGCTGAAGCAGGTCACGGGGTTTTAAGGAAGAAGACCAGATTACTGGCTTATAATGTTGTGTACGCCCTGCAGACAACTACTGTAGAGAAAAATGTGACAAATGTAAACAGAAAATGTTTTTTAAAAAAAAAATTAATTCTTGATCTCTCTCTCCCTCTCTTCTTCCCCTTTTCACGTTTGCTCTCCCTTGTTGCATCTCTCAGTGTGTGAGTGTGTGGTTGTGTTTGGTTGCATTGGATTGTGTGTGTGTGTGTGTGTGTGTGTGTGTGTGTGTGTTGTGTACTTTTTAACTTAGAGGTAGCTAATGGGGATATTAATAATTTGAAAAAAAGCCTGTTTTGCCTAAAATACCTATTTTACACTCTTCTATTATATTCAGGATTTCCACATTTGCTCAGTGTCTTTTTACTGACTGTCTGCTTCAGTCACTCCAAATTAGTTTTGGGGATAAACGTTATATTGGTGTGTCGATTAGCTGTAATTTGAGAAACTGGTTTGAATCTAATACTGGCTTGGAAAATCTGAGTGGGAAATGAATGAGAAAGCCTCTTCCCTCCCTCTACAACTGCCATCAAGGTGCCCTTGAGCAAATCACTTAACCCATATTTGCTCGACAGCAGGATGCTTAGTGGCAAACAGTCTCACACTGTGGTTGTATAAGGGCAGCTCCCAGGTGCGCAGCAGTATGAATATGAAGCAGGTCGATGCTGAAAATGAGCATGCTGCTCAGGCAATCTGCAGTGGATAAATAAATGTTAGACAATGAACTTTCTGTGCTGCACAATCTTGTCAATTCAACAAACAAGACAAAACATTGACTCTAACAGTCAACACTGACAGTTTATCAGCGCAAGTGGATTTTAAGAGTGAAAGTGTCACTAAGGTTGAAGCAGAAGAGACAGGTCCATTTTCTGTAGTATTTTTTAGCATTAAAAACAGCAATTAAGCACTACCTGGAGTCTGCAACTGATATAATAAATAGTAAATAAAAGTCAATTGACTAGTTTTGAATGTCATCAATATTATACTGTCATCGGTAATTAGTAATTGTAGCACTCACAAATCTGTTTTCTCTCCTTTAATTTTACTCAATTTACCAAACTCTCAAGAGTTTTCAAGCTCTGTGGGAGGCCCCATTCTTCCCCTTTTCCAGTCATACATTTAATAATAATCACTTAATAATCTCCTATTCACCTCAACATCTGTGCTTCTCTCTCATCTCTTACTCTCCTCCACTTCTAAGTGGGCCCATCATACCTCATTCTCTCCTCTCTGGCATCGCCCAAATTTCTGCTCTCATACTCCATCTGACCACATTTCTCAAAGAAAAGCACTGTTTTCCATCACACGCGATGAACCCAGCGCTCAGTGATAGTTACGCACAACCACTGTGGATGTTTTGTGAAGATACTGATGTGTAGCCCAAACATAGCCAAAGGCCATCAATCAAATTGCAACAAATAGCTCCCATATATCTCTCTCACTGCATTTGCAGCCCCTCATTTTTTCAATTCTGAAGCCACTGGGGACATATTAACGTAAAGTCTTAAATCAACAGAGCTCAGTTCTATTCTACTAAAATTAAACTGTTTCTTTTATGGGGAAGTCCTTTGTTGAAAAGCAGCTGTAGTATACATTCAGGCATTACAGTTTATGAGCAAACACACTTCCGTCAAACACCTTCAGAATCGTTTTTACAGACAAATGCTCTGCAATGAGTGATGATCAGGTAAACTTGGTGATGCTCCTATTCTTCCAGTCACAGACAATGACTCTCACAGGTGCAACAAATCATTTAGCACAATTTACTGCTGCCACAGGTTTTACACAAACCATCAATCCCAGTTACAAACACAAAGAAAATCCAATCTCACACAGGCACTTTTGAAATCTTGGAGGGGAGACATTTTGCCTTCAGGCTCAGTATCTATTGACTAAAACAGCATTGTGCATAGTCATACTCATTATTTCTCAGGTTTTATCAGAATGTCAAGAGATATATCTCAGTGCACTTCCTCCGTGAGGCTGTTTTCAATTTTCACAGTGAACAAGAACTACTTACAGCTTAAACAGTTCCTCAAAAACACCTGTGGACCTCTGTGTCTGTCTCCTGTCCTGTCTGACTCTCTCTCAGGTTTAAAATGTTGTTGAGGCTGCTCTGGCATGGTGCACACACACCTACCTACCTACATTTAGTGTCCACTTTATTTGGTACACATAAACAGTAGTTGGCAGGATCCAGCCTTCACGTTCAGTACAGCCAAATTCCTTAAGGAATTTAATAACAAGTTACCAAAGGGGTTCTTGGTCCATGCAGACTAAATAATGTCACATAGTTCCTGTTAGTTTTCTTTTTGTGTGCGCATTCTGTAAATGTCTGGCTCACTCGTGTGAAATCAGCCCCCAGCGCTTTCTGTTATTTCGGTCAAGAAAAGACATCAAGGTTAAGGGTAAGGGGTGGGCTTTCTGTCAGACGGCCTCAAGTGCTGTGTGACAGAAAAGGTCAGGGGCTGACTTAACACAAACCTCCACCCCATCACAAAGGTGCTCTACTGAGCTTAGATCTGGGTACCATGCAAGCCGTTGGGAGTCCCACCACCACCTCTACCAGCCTCTGCTTTTGACACCTAGCAGGATGGATCCATGGATTCATGTTGTTAATGCAAAATTTTCACCACCCATATGTCACAACAGAAAACGGGATTCATCATACCAGAGCGCCATGTTTTTCAGCTCTTCAATTATCCAATTACGGTGAACATGTGATCATTTGAGCTTCATCATCTTGCTCTTTGCAGACACGAGTGAAACCTGTCATGGCTTCTTCTTCAAAGTTTAACAAGTTGTGTTTTCTGAGATGCCGTTCGGAAAACCACTGTTGTATTAAGGCGCTATTTGCATATTGTGACCTACGTTACCTTGAAGGAGTTTTGTCATTCTCCCCAGCAGCTGACTGGATGTGTATCGTTTATAGCACCATTCTCTGTAAAGTCTGAACAAAATCCCAGGAGGTCGGCTCATTTTGAAATGCTGGAACGGGCGCATTCATGTTCAAAGTAACTTAAGGTGCATGCCTTGCTAATTCTAATATGCATCTGAGCAGTAACTGAACCTCTCAACCCTGTCTGCATGCTTTAAACTTATTATTCTTTAATATGTGGCTCGGGAGCAGGTTCTGTAAATGTGTAGGTGTACCAAATAAAGTGGTTGCTGAGTGTCATTACCTAGGGGCTAAAGGTAATTTATGTTTTGGCTAAGTGTAAATTTCAACACACCATGAAGTCAACAACATAAGCTGCCATCAGTTTGGAACCAGTCAGTCATACAGCACTTAAACAGCACTCAAACATGGAGGTGTGTCACTCAGATCAACCAGCATGAAGTTTGAGTAAAAATTGGCTATTTACTTATGGCTGCCTGACAACTTATAACATGCACTCATGTCGCCAAGCATAATCTAAAGCCAAACAGAGTAGCGTGATGGCCCGTTAATATTTAATGTACAGTATCCCAGCCTTACAGTACAGCTGCCTCTCTGCATTCCATGAAGAAAACATTTCAGTGGTTAAGAGCAGCTGTGAAAAACTATATACAATTAATGCCCTTGAGCCAAATATTAAGCTGGGTTTTTCCCGCCTTAATGGACACCATATTGGAGCTTTCAAGGGCCAGAAGGCAACTCCTGACAGCTTTCTGCTCACGGCAACATTAACAGCACACTAAGAGGGAACCATGAGGACAGTAGGGCAAAGACAGGCTGTCCTAGAAAGCAAGGCAGTTTTCACTTTATACATTTTTTTATTATTCATTTCGGTGTGTACTGTATTTATTCTGTGTTAAGTCAGCATGTAGCTAGTTTTAGCTACATGCTGACCTTTACTCGTGCAACTCAGAAATCTACTGATTTTTTTTCTTACCCATAATGGATGTTCCTTTTATTTTCACATTAACTGGTTATAATAGTGTTAAATGTTTCTCTCAATTCAAGATAAACAAACTATGGGGAAAGTGTTGGTAGGCATTTCAGAAGAAAGGAAGAAGAAGGATGTATAGGAAATTTACGGAAATAATATACCATTTGACCAAGGAGTAGTAGCATGACGATATCCGTAACAGAGAAACAGATTAGATATTGATTAGCCTCTGGCATCTAGGAGACTTGGCAAAGTTTAAAATAGAATCAAATTAAAGCAGCTGGATCACAAATCTGTGCAAGATCAATACATATCCAGAATCTGAGAGGCAATGAGGAGCAGTGGAACAGAGTCTGGTCGGGTCTGGTTATGTTCCTCATCTATATCAAGCAGGAGCACAACAGCTTGATGGAAATAAAGTTCAAGGAGCCCTTGCTCAGGCTAAACAGAAATATGATGAATAAATGCAGCAAATGACTAATCTCATACAGTTTTCCTGATTTCTAATCTGTAGAACTGATACAAGACACATTAGAGATGCTGTGAGATGCAACTTAAACTGTTTTTGATACTTTCTTGAATGTTTAGTTGTGTAAACAAACTCAAAACAATGATTCTAGGGAAACATGCCATTAACTTCTTACTCCACATTTGTCCACAATGAAAAACAGGATTGAGTTCATACAGGGAATTTGGCTATGTCCTCCAACACTGACTGTGGGAGCTTAATATGTTGAAGGTGATTTAAAAGGCCAAACTCGGGAAGAAAGGGAGTCATCCATCAGTCAGTCAGCTTGCCTTCCCCTGAGTGAGGAGGGCAAAAGCATCACAACTGACAGTGCACAGTGAACGGCAATTAATAATGATCCACAGAAAAGGACATTTGTTTGAGGCATCCTGGTTGCAGACGTATGAATCACTGAATTTCATTTTCCTTTACATTTGCTAGATAACCACGTGACCATGTGAATTCAGTGATTCATGCCACAGCAGTGGCATATCTGTCTATGGGGCTCCTTTCTTGAATTCCTTGTTGCCTATACCAGTGATATTTAAATTTTCAGTGTAGGATGTTCCTGATCAATCAAGTAGCACAGAGTTCTCAGATAGACAGATGTAAAAACGGGCCAATGAAAATCAGTCTGCTAAGTGTCAAATTCAAACTGCATGCTCTATATGCTCAAAATGCTTCCTCATTGTGGCCTACTGCCACAAAAGAGGCCTTTCAGAGATTATTTGGAGATTATTGCAGGTTGGGACACGTGACCATGTTGGAGCAGTGACAACAGCAAAGAAGACTGTAGTGTTAACGCTTCCTTCTCCCTTCATTGTTTCATCTCTTTTATAGAGTACACAGTTGCTTTAGGCATTTTCTGTTTTGTTGGGGAGGAAGGGTTGATAATGTTACAATATTTCACTGGTAACAACTCTCCAAAAATTCTGTGACAAGCCTCTATTGTAAAATTCAACTAGCCGCGCGTTTAATGACAAATTGAAAAACATAAACAATGGCAGATTAATGGGTCTGGGTTCAGGCCATGTTAAAGGGCCTGTGCATACAGAAACAGTTTGAAGGATAGTGTCTGGAACAGGGGGTAGACATAACAGCAGAAGCACCTAACAATATGAATATTAAGTACCTAATAAGCAGCAGAGCCTTCAGAACAGCTTCAATCCTCCTGGCAGTGCTGTCATACAAGTCCTGAACTGTGCGCAATACTGCACCATTCTTCAGGAATGAAAGCCTCCAGTTCTTTGTGGGATGATGGAGATAGAAATCTACTTCACACTTTCACAGCCCAAAGCTTCCCATAAAGGCTCAGTGATGATCTGGTGGTTAGGAAGACTGCAGAGTGTGTTTGACTTCATGGGGGTTGTCCTGAAACCGATCTTAAATGTGTTTACGAGTGTGTGAGGGGCATGATAAGCTTAATCCTAATCCATATATTTGAACCTGGTCCTGTGGCCTCATATTTCCTGGTTTCCTGGCTATGCTGAGGAATCATAAGCCTATAGGATTACAGATTCACTACCATGTTTGATAGTTGTCAACTGACATTATTCCTACTTAATTATTATTATTCCTACTTAGGAGGTTATTATTCCTACTTAAGACGTTTACAATTGTATAAAATTGCATTTGCTGAGAAAGCAAAAGACTGCCTTAGAGAGCTCATGAGACCATATAATAGTTATCCATTGCTCAGGGGTCCAGGCTTTACATGTTGCCTTTGGATGCAAGATGTTTCCAAAAGGCAACCCTGCCATAAATATTTAGTTTGTGGTGTTTATCCACTATCCTGTTTACTTGGTGTTTTACCTTGTCTGTGACCTTAAACTGGCAACCACTGTTCATCTTGGCTGATACAGTTTTTCCATGTTTGGCTTGAATTAATTTTTGAGACTGTTCCCTGTGGCAAATCGATAAATTTTTGCTTTTTTTTTTGACGGACACTTCTCCAATCAGGCATCAAACTATTGATACATGAAGCTGGCAGCCTCCTTTTAGAGTGCCATAACCTGGGTGCATGGTGCAGCATGGGAGAGGATAGGGAACCAAAAGATATCAACCTTAGTTCATTAACCAAAACGCTACATTAAAATTTCCTACCTACAGTAGACTGTGTAGCTTATCTTCTTCATTCTCCATCTCAAATCTTCCATTTCAAGCACGTGGACCTCTGACATTGGTTGCGCCTATCTTTGTTTTTTGTGGTTCTGTGTTAATCTCTCTCTCTCTCTCTCTCTCTCGTAAGTTCAATGATATCACAGCGCTTTAAGCTCTCTTGGGGGTCTTCTCTATATCTCAGTCCCACCAGTCACGCATTTGTCAATCTCTTAGCTCCAGATTACAAAGACGGGATGAACAGATATCAGTATAGGCCTATCTGTTTTAGCGCTTGCTGGTTTCGTGCCTCGTGGCCGGGGCGCCCTGTTCGTAGGGGGGCCAGATGTTGTCGGTTTATTAAAGAGATCAGAAAGCTGGGGGCTCACGCACGCGCAATTTCTCAAATTTTCTCTCTCTCTCTCTTTCTCTCTCTCTCTCTCTCTAACTCTCTCTCTCTCACACACACACACACACAATGCTTGAAAAAGAACTACAAAAATGCACTAACGATATAGCAATTCTGTATAATTGAAGTGTACTACACAAATATTAAAAGAAAAAATGTAGTGGTACCAAAAGATATATAAAACAAAATTATGATAAGGTCGCTATAAACACAGTATTGGGTCCCTAAAAACTCACCACAGAGCCACTATTAGACCTATATGAATATTATTACCCAAATATATGAATAATATTAGTGATTTTCCTTAGGAAGATTCGTTCCAGCTTGACGGGAATAAGATCTGCGGAGAGCACATGCTCCTCTCACTTCCAGATGTGCTGCCTAGTCTAGAAAACTGGACTAACTGCGGATTAGCTCTGCGGTAAGAATTTGTTTCATTATCGAGAGTTTTAATAATACAAACAGAAAAAAAAATATGAAAAAAATATTTATGCCTAACCGCATCTTTTTCGTTTGCCCTCGTCCATCATTTGACAGATGTTTCATCTGACCTGTAATGCAGGAGTACAGAAGGCTCAAGGCTCGATCAATGACCCACCTTGACAACAGAGTGTCGTCCACAGGTAAATCCCAACGAATACAGATCCAGTGCACTTTCGAGGCTCCATCACAACTGGGGACAGAAATTCCCGTGTAGCCCGCCGGAGATGTCAAACTTAGATGAGTGCGCTGCGTTAAACTATACGCTTTGTCAGTGGCTGGACCGCTGGCTTCTCTCTCTCTCTCTCTCTCTCTCTCTCTCTCTCTCTCTCTCTCTCTCTCTCTCAACTCTGTCTCGTTGTTGGATGTTGCTGGAGGCACAGACGCAACCGTAAGCCTGTCTCCCTGTGTTTGAGCGGACTGTCGCTGCCACCTCAAGTCATATTGGATTGCCCTCTGCTTCTTTCTGCATCTGCTGTTCGCTTGTAACCTGTTTTTTTTTTTTTTTAAATTTCAGATATCAGTT
>OMKZ01037398.1:49615-66686 GCA_900302535.1 Neoniphon sammara | reverse complement strand
TGCATATGGTTACCCTGGATTACCCTGTGTGTCCGTGTGTGTGTGTGTGCGTGCATGTAAGTGTATGTATGTATGTGTAGGCCTATCCTGTATTAGTGTTTTCTGCTCTGTGTGTGTGTGTGTGTGTGCGCGCGCGCGTGTGTGTGCGTGTCTTGATGGGTGGCTACATGAATGAGGTCGATCTTGTGCATAGTAAAAAACAGTATCCAGCCTGTCCAGAGGCACAGCATCAGCATAAGTGAAAATATTATCTACCAATCAACATCATAGTTAATTAGAAAAAATAATAATATAATAACCTTGGCTTTAATACGTCCCTTTTAATTTGCCCCAAAGTAATATTATTATATATTTTTTAAATATCTTTGATTCTTTTCTTCCTCATTTTGTTGCCTCTCTAAACAGCGAGCAGCCCTCACCGCTTCCAGAAGTCGCCACGCAACTTCAAATTATTCTTCTATCATCTCCTCCCCCCATCTATACTGAAGTTTGACCGAAATGAGTTTTTGAAGGCCAGTACAGATAGCATCTGTCTGGCAGTTTCTATGTTTAAAAAAATCCCCCAAATTGACTGCTCAGTGTAACACTTATCAATTCAAACTTACAATTGAAAAACTACAAGACTGTTTTCCCCCAGAACTGTATTCTCATCAGGACTCTGAAACAGCATCTAGACCATGAGATACGTGACAAAGCAGCATATTCATCTACATCACATGGAAAATATCTCATTAGACTTGCTCCTGGTTTCAAATAGACAATTAATGTTGATCAATCATATAAAATGGTATAAAATCAAACCGTGATACAGTGTAATTTTTATTAAAAGGCTAAAGATGAGTCTCATGAATCAGTATAACTGTAATCTACATGCCCACTTGTTTCTTTATGCCTTTACAGTTCAGTTTGAATGATGCACAGCGGTCATGGTGGAGTTTGTGTTCAACCCCTCCTCCCACCGCTCATCCACACCTCCTCTCTCCCCCTTCTCATTCATTCCTCCCACCATGTTATCCTTCCTCCTTAATTACCTCTCCACCCTCTCTCTCTCTCTTTTTCTCCATCCTTCCCTTTTCTGTCCTTGTGTTTGTCGTTTGATGTCGAGTCAATCCTCTAATCTCCTCTTGCTGTCTCCTCATTTTTAGCTCCAGCTCCTTTCTTTTCCTCTCCCTCCTCCACCAGCAATTTCCTCCCGCACCTCCGTATGAAACAACCCCTTTCCTAATTTCCTCCTCTATTTCTTCTTGGTGAGTAAGGCACAGCAGTGGTTTCAATGGATCCTGCCAGACAACGTTTAATCCAATTACCTTTCTCCACGAGGCTTGTGTCCTCCGAGGCCAACACCGAGCTCTATTACTGGAAATCACCCCAGATGAAGTTAGTCAGGAATGAAGATCGCTTGGAGATAACCTGAAACGCACCGTTGTGATTCGGGCCATAGCGTGTCTGAGAGAGAGCGAGGGAGTACTGTGTTTGTTTGTAGTTTCCCTGAAGGCTAATGGTGCTGGAGTTACACAGAGCAGGGGAGGTGAGAGCAAAAATGGCTCTCATCATGAGCTGCATTACCGCTGATGCTGTTCGGCGGCCCCTGTGCATTAATCATAAGACATTTGCGTTGTTCTTTGGAGAACGGGCAGCGTGAGGCCAGCCGCCTTACCATCGTTGCATAATCCGAAAACATGAGAAATGATACAATCATGGTTTGTATTGCCAAGCATCTGTCATTGTAATTATGCAGAACTGCAGTGGCTGTAAAACTCCCACAGATGATCGATCGTTTTCTGGCAGCTGAGGCACATTTTTTGCTGTGACTGTGTGTGTGTTTTCATCTCTCAGAGGGACTGAGTCCTATGAACTGTGGCATTTGGGTGAGTTGTGGGGCACGAGTGCAAGAGAAATTATGTATGTTTTTTGTATAGCAGAATTGTTGAATCATGTAAACAAGTAAGACAGCACACACGTTCATCAGCAGCAGCAGCTAAAAAGCTGCTTTCAGTTCTCTGCCAAACGGGCTTGCTGGCATTCAGGTTTTCATTCAGTTCCCCTGTAATGCAATAACCAACTATTTACTGCACATTAATAATTCATCTTAATTTATTATCAAGCTTTTATGGTTGTGCTAAGGGACAGTAAGTAATATACTGCTGTCCCATAAAATTATTTCTGAATATGACCAAGTTATATCGTTGTTGCAATTCCCTCTGGTTGCTGAAAGTTCGATAAAGATCATCAGGACACTTAATGCCCCTTTAAGCAGATAAGCAGCTTGGAATTATTGCAGAGGGTCTGTACTACCTTTGAATGACTTTTTTTTTTATTTGTACTTTGTGAACTACACTGAAACATAGAGAAATCAAATCAAAAGATTTTAAGCTCTTTTTTTTCAATCATTTTGTAAATCTGACCTTACTTTTACACACACAGTAAAAAGCCTTATTGTGCTGATTTGCCAAGTTACTTACTTTCTGCTGTTCCAGGTATGAATAACTTGTAAATAAATTAATTTACATATTATAAAATTTATATTCTTTGTGTACAAAAAAATAAATAAAAATGTTGTGCACATTTTCTCACAGTGAATCCAAAATCTGAACATGCCTGTACCGCTGACCATGTCTGTATGGCCAATAAAGCTCATGGCTTTCAATTACAAAATTTTAATATTAACTTAACATTTTTAATGTAGAAATCCATAATTAAAACAAAATTCCACCCTAATGACTTTGTAATCTTTACGCACATTTTATTTTGTTTTATTTTGTCTTTAAAAGAAGTGGAGTTTAAAATATTCAGATAACCAGAATGCCTGATGCTACACTGCTTCCTCATCTCCACCCTGCTCATCTAAAAATATGATGTAATATAAAATACAAGACAATGCATTTTTAAAAATACTTTCTCTGCAACCCATTCCAGTCTCAACAGGCAATCTAGGCATAGCATACATCCCTCGCCTGCCCAACGAAGTGATACATCTGCTACTGTTAGCCTTGGTTAGCATAGGAAGGCTAGACAGACAAGTTAGCGAATCTTAAACAGCTGTTCTGTCACACAAAGCACGTCCCCCTCTGCTATAATCCCATTACCCAATTCCATCAGCCAGAACTGTCCATGATCCCCTTCACAGCAGCACAGATAATTCATCCCCATAGACATGGTTGGGTGCTTTTGACCTAACTCTGTGCACCACCAGTTTCTGTCTGAAGCGCTGGGCAAAGTAGCCGCTACTCCCACATGACTGCCTGACATGAGTTGCCTGGCTAAAGCCTCCCACTCTAATCTACATCGCCAGCTTTTCCTGATTTCTTCTTCCCAGAGATTCATCTGAAACAGCAAATTGGTTAATGTCGTCCCAGTCAAAATCTTCAAACTGTGCTGTAGCGACATCTCTTGCAGCCTCCACACTCTCGTACAACCGCACAACGCCGCCCCTGCTGAATCAGCCTCACAGCACCCCCTTTTCCACTGTAGCCCTAGTTTTGGGGTCAGATGTTTTAGGGTCATTTTAAGTAAGCAATTAATATGGCAAGTCACAACTGTATGTAAATCCATACAGGTCAGTAATCCATGCTCTTACCTATACTTACCACTCAAACAGTCTACTTTGCATATGCTTATTCAACCCCAACTGTTTATATACCATGTTTATGTTTAACTCTATGTAAACCTAACCGTGGCCTCAGCTGGTGTCATGGCTTCACCATTACAACTAGGAGAGATGTCTGGTTATTTTTGAAGTGGAGCATCTGCTGCTAATAACCACATATGGGAACCAGGCTCCCATCTGTGACCTAGTGACTCTTCTCCATGCTTAAAAATAAACAATGCTTTTTCATCTCTCTCCCTCCCTCTCTCTATGCATGCTTGTTATGGTGTCCAGCATTGCACAATCGAAATGCATCAGCCAGCAATATCAAAAAAGGCGATGCGAAGCGTGCAAACTCTTCCTCACGTTTTACAAGCAACACTCCCAGCCTCTGAACTAGTCAGCTCTCTTATCCTGCTTCCACCTGTGACTGGCTTCTTCACATAGACCTTAACTGAGAGAAGATTACAGATTTCTGTAATTCTGTAAAATTTGTGTAGCTTTGCAACTTTCTTGTAGCATATGACCAAAGCAGCAGCTTTTTATTTACACAGATGAAGGAACTATCATACCTTCATGTCAAATTTGTCTGATGTCCAAGTGTTTGGATGCTGTCGTGTTGATGTTTTTACTGTCAATTTCAGTTTTCAGGCAATAGGCTGACATTAAGTTAAACAAGCATGAAGTTATTTTCTTAACAGTAACTCAGATATAATCAATCAAGCCTATTTTGTCTTGAGACGCTATTGTTGTAATCGGTCCAACAAAAAGCACAAGGTCAGTGTGATATCTGAATCAAAGGTCTTTCTAAACAACTCTACTTGTGCAAAGCCTTATTTCTTCCTGTGGTATATACTCTGATGTTTCCTTGTGTAATAAGATCCACACAATAGGCTCCCTTCTGGCAGTTTCCACAAGGCCTGGATCACAATTGGTTTTACACCTATTATATCCTATGGCAAAGCCCAAAAATGCTGAGGCATAATGTGGAAATTTCCCACAGCAACAAGCTGTGGCATGACAGAATAACATATTTGCTATGTGCTAATTAGAAGATTAAGATTTATTTGTAGGTTCCACAAATATCTGGAATTTATTTTTACTTGCAAACACACAAAGACTTCAAGACAGAGACTTAAGAGCTCAGGGTCAAATGATCAGCATGTCAAACAGCTTTGTGCTGGCTGAACCATTATTGCTTTATGGATACACCATAGTGCCCTACCCTGTGGCAACACTACTAATGGTGTCGTGCACCACTTCAGTTTGCCACGTAGTCTAACATGGAATGAAAAGGCATAGCAGCCAGGTTTGTGGAGTGAAAGAGAGTTTGGGGTCTTTTTTTCAAACATTGTTATATCTAAGCTAACCAAGAACCACACTAGCTAATGTAAATTGTAATATGTAAAAGATGTAATATTCCCATTGCAGCATTACATTAATGAATGGTAGGATAGAGAAATGGGATTAATGTTACAGTAACGTTGTGGATTATAAAGTGGATATATATATATATAGTGATATAGATATAGATATAGATATATAGTGGATTATAAACATATATAGGATATATGTGTATGACAACATACTTGCACCCCTCCCTTGCACTCTCTTCTTTCTGCTTTGATCATCTGCACAGGCCTTCATAAAACTATGTCAGCTATATGTACGTTTAGGTACCAAAGGCTTAATTTGCATTTTGGAATCATGAGGGAGTATTTAATTCATACAGCACCTTTTTTTAATATTCAGTAATACCCCATTTAACCCAGACTCCAAGTCTCTCTGGTATTGACCGTCTGTGCCCTGTCTATTTTGGCGATTGTCCATTTATTTTCCAGTGGTTGGACTTCAAAATTGATGGAGTTGTAAGGTTCACAGATTCTTTGCTATGCACTGTGCTTGAAGTGGAAGATGATGTGGAAGTGACTAGATGGTGGCATACATGTTGCTTAGAAACATAATGTGGATAATAAAGGCAAACCCAATTTGTAAACGGTAAATTTATATTAAATTTTTGCCAAAGCCTGCAGTAAGATATGTATTCCAGAGACCAGGTTCAGTGTTATAGTACCAACAGAATGAAAGAAAGAGACATAAGTTATGTCAAGCAAACAAACTTTTGAAATGCTACAAAAATTAATATACAAATTAGGTGTGCTTCCATCGGCCAGACTGAAGTGAACAGCCGGGGTTCATGACCATAAAAATGGAAATTTTATCAGTTTACGTTCACCTTTCCTTTCAGTACACAAAATTTTGTTCAAACAAAACAAAAGGGGAAAAAAGAATGAAAGAAAGAAAGAAAACTTATCAACTACAGACAGAGAAAGGGATCAGAGGTCAGAGGATGAATAGATGTTAAGCGAAGGCAAAAGAGTGGGGACAGGAATCAATAATGACAGAGGGGCCCAGCGCAGCTAACAGCATTGTTGGCTTGTCATAACTCAACACATCACATTGCCTCCTGCATTAGAGAGAAAATCCTCTGCACTCACCCATTAAGAGATTACATTCATGTTCACAATGGCTTCTGAAAGAGATTCACAGTGTGACTTCTTTTCGAACTGCGAACACATAGGTATCAGTATGAAAGAGCTAAATAAACTTTAAGTGCTATGAAAGAGATAAACAAAGTTAGATCATGACAAAAAGAGATAAGTAAAGACAACAACACCACATATATAAAGGCCCAAACACAACTTGCATTAATTCAGCATCAGAGAAGAAGAAGAACAAGAGAATGAGTCCCTAGAAATAAAAGTCCATTTTCAGCGATGTATCAACGTTAATTCAAGGTTCAAAGTGGATGCAATCAATGGATGGATCAATGCAATATTCAATAATGATTCAATATTAGTTTTCTGTTTAGCTTTAAACAAGCCCATTCAGATTATCCCTCAAACATGAGATAAATAACTAAGATAAATATCTTATTTCTATGCGATGTTGCGAAATCTTTATTTATAACGTATTACATGGCTGTGTTAAATACCCATTCTGACAGGTCAATTGAGGCATTCTATGGGCGGTTATTTCTTCATAACTAACTGTTGTCAAGACCAGTGTCAAGCTGCGACCTCATCACTGTACATGTCTGTTGCAAATTAATGCACTTCACCGAAGAAAGTCTTGCTGCTGTGTGTTGTAGGCTAATGTTAGCAAGCTAGCTACATCTACAATAAGCAGTCAGTTCAGCAGCTGACTGGTGACACCCAGTGTCAAAAACACATTACGACCATTAACCTCCAGTAACTACATTACTGGGCTCCAACCACTACAGAGAAAAATGGAGCAAGATGCTTTCCTCCAATCCAGGCAGTGAGTGCCTCTCCTAGCTAGCTGCCCGTCTGTTTTAAGCTAGCTACGTAGCTATTTGTCAGACTAGAAATGCAAACATTATGGCTTCACCCAAAAACTACAAACTTCCTTTGCTTTTACTACCGACAAAAAATAATAATTGATGACCGCCTGGTTGTGGATTATCCCTTATATGTCTGCATGCAACTATTGGCGAGAGTTGGAACACTAATACAGTAGTTGGAAGCATCAGTGTCCATGATAGAGTGATAAAATAAAGCAGCAGTGAGGCTTATCTTTATTCATTTCTGTCCACTGAGTGTAACAACAGCTAGCACACTATCTTGCAGTGTAATCCATCTTGCCGTCTCTCCTATGGGAACAGTATTTGTCACAGCAATACTCATAAGTGCTGCTGTGCTTTGGGGATAATGACTGAATAATGCAAGGTGTGTTATGAAAAATGCTAGGAGATGTCTGGGGAGAATGAATGGTTATTGGAATAAAGGCAAGACAGACTGGTTGGGTGAAAACCTTTGTGTAATCACACCATTACACCTATCTTATTTATTTATTTTTTTTCCCATTCTGCCCCACAATATATACTTCCCATCAATTCAACATCAATTCTACTTCTATTCTGCTTTCAGTATCATGATTGACCTTTTCCCTCCAAATATCCACACTTTTCTGATTCATCAGCTGTCTTGCTCAGTCTTTTTTGTCATTTTTAGTATTTATCTGATGCTCCTATCCTGACTAACTTACAGTGAGTCAGCAAGTAGCAGGTACAGTGTTTCACAAGACACTTAAGCTGTTGATCAAACCTGCGACTTCCTAGTTACAGGACATTTGGTCAAGCCCCTACCATCCATCCTCTCATTCCAAAATAAATACTTCATGCAAACCAGACATTAAGACCTCAGTGCCAGGAGTTCATCTTCACTGTGTTGGGAAGTTTAGCTGTGTTTCCATCCAGCTGCCAAGCAAATTTTAAGCAGACTTTTTAAATATTGCTAAGAATGCAATACAAATTAATTGCATTTTCACCAGCTGTGTTGACACAAATATACAGACTTCCTGAATGCAGTCGGCTGAAGACAGACACAAAAATGCACTGAGATAATTCACACATAAACATTGCTGCTCCATTATTTATTAAATGTTTATTAAATAAATCAATTTTGGCAATTTTTTCCCACTTCAACTGATGGATTACATGCTGCTCTATGGGCTGAGAAAATGCTCTGAGCTCTTAGGTTAATAAAACCCTATGGGGTTTTGTAAGCCTGTTGGATTTAACTCAGAAAGGCACTGTCATCAAGCTAAAAACAAGACTCCTGAAAAATTTGTAAGATACAAACTTTTTAACCCAACAACAATAAAATGTTTTTCCATTGCAGTTTATCACATCATTTCTATGTCAAAGAAAGAAGAAGAAATATTCTGCCTGAAATGACAGGGGAAAAGGAAGAGGACTGTCAAATGGAGCAATTTGTAAGACTGTATAAATAAATTAATTGATGAATGCCTTCCAGGGGAACTCTCCTGCCCCTTGTCTTCTTCATACTCACTGTCCCATAACTTCTCCACAAGACTCAGCCATGTGTATCGGTTCCATGACATAACCTGTGTGTGTGCGTGTGTGTGTGTGTGTGTGTGTGTGTGTGACCATTCAATCATGCACACTGCGAGGTTAGCCGCTCCCAGAGGAATTATGGGCTAATGTAAACTTTGACTCATTATTTTACCTTCTCTCTCTCTCTCACACACACACACACACACACACTATTCCTTATCAGAGGGAGGTGAGGGTAGTGGTCTCACCCAGCACACACTAAGCATCATTACTGTACCTTCCCATCAGCACACACTTGACTGGAGAAGAATAAGCCAAAGGCAACCACTGAGAGGAGACCATTTACGGTTACACACAGGTCAGCAGACTCCAACCTATTTAGTGTTGCCAGATGGGAATTATTAAACTATTCGTTCTGAAAAGTCTTAAAATTATTGCATTTTTTAAGAAAATCATTGTAAAAGACCAAACAAAAAATAAAAAAAATAAAAATAAAAAAAAATTAATTGTGAGAAACAACTTTGTTTGACACCACCTACTCACATTCTCTAGCCAATTACAATCACAATATAGGCTACGTATGCACCTCATGCAGCAACAAGGATCAATGATTGCTAAATACCTGAGAGACGTTTCTGAACGTCTTTCCCTATAAACACAGATCTAAGATCAGATTTCTCTAACACTACTTGTGAATGTTAAAAGAAAAAGCTGATCCTGAATCAGCAGTCAGGAAATAAAGTTAATTTATGCATTATTTCCATGAAATGGTGATATTATCATACATTTGGCCACTTTTTGGCATTATTGATCGTACATCGTACAGAGGGCAAAATTACCGTACAATTATGATAATTATCATACATCTTGCAACGCTGAACCTATTCCGTTATCTATACAGGCACATGGGAACATCTAAATTAAAAGGAGTGGTGCATGTTGGGATCTGACATTCCAAAGATATCTGCTTGTGTATGGCGCTTTAAGTAAGACAAGACTGCCAAAACAGTAAGATCCACTAAAATGTGCTCTGTAGAGAAAAATAGTACAATATTGATACTCAGGTTCCTGTAAGGTGTTCTCCATATCCCAAAATCCTTTTCACACAGTTGTCATTCTGGAGCTACAGTGTTGCAAGTGAAAAGGAAGGTGAAGACTCCACACAAAATGTTAAAAGATTGGTAAAAGAAATTGTAACCTTTTCATATTTTTGTTAGCCAAAGTTAACTAGCATAAAGTAGTGATTGACAATGAGGATTAAAAGCTTTACAATCTCAGTTAAAGAATTTTTTTGAGGGTTTACATACAGAGTCAGTAACGAGTAACAGATGTTTGAAGTCATGAGTCGGGAGAACCACCGATGACGCAGGAGGAATCTTCAGTGGATCATCTCAGTTAGCGACCTTTAGCTTGCTAAAGGAATACTTGAAGGAATACTCCAAAGTTTGGGGTAAAATACCCTTGTTCCGACTTACCCTGAGAGAGACAAGATGTTCGATACCATTTTCACCTCTGTACGTCCACTGCTTTGGTTCCTATGGTTAGCATTTCATGTTGACTTAGCATAAAGACTTGATGTCTACAGGAATCATTAGCCTAGCTCAGTCAAAGTGAAAAAGTAAACCTTACAGCAACTCCAAAGCTGTTTTTTTTTTTTTTGTTTTTTTTGTCGTTTTCTTGTCTTTTTTTTTCAAACGAGGGTCATTTTAGGAGAAGTGAGATGGCAGAACTAAAGATGGTGTAGATGTACTATACATACATGATACATTTTGTAAATAAGCTTTGGAGTTGCTGTGAGGTTTATTTTTTCACTTTGATGGAGCCAGACTAGATGACTCCTGTAGACTTCAAGTCTTTAAGCTAAGCTAGGCTGCGTTTTGGTCACAAAACATTTCTACCAATGGAAAATTATTAGTAAAACAGGACAATGGTTGTTATTAGTAAAACAGGACACAATTTTCAGTGCAAGAAAGTAATAGTATGCTGAGTCTGCCAAGCAGAGTTACTAACAAAAAGAAAGTTTGTGGGTTTGCAGTGCAGTTTGGAAAGGTTCACTGCAGACACTATGAAATATCTACTTTTCCTCATCTGATGCTGACACATAATGTCAACACTGAACTATCCAAATGAAGTGTTATCAATATCTTTTGTGCTTTCTTGAGGTGGAAAAGTTTTTTCTAATTTGCTGTTACCTCCTGTAAGGACAGAAAGTGGCCAGTTGTCAGAATTTCACTGACTTGGCTGAGGCCACGGATGTTGAGCTGATCAGATAAGCTTAGATCACAACCTGTCTAATGTTATTAAGAAGATGCATGCATGATGGAAGATGGAGACATACACACACAGCTGACATCTGCGTGAAGTGCTCAAACCAAGCAGTGTGGGAGATATGCTGATGAGTCAGTATGCTCACACACACACACACACACACACACACACACATGCACAGATATAGAAGCTATATTCATAGTCAAATTGAAAGCCTCATGCATCAAAATACTGTGGCAGTATCTTTATCCTTGGAGAATCTCAAAGAATGCATATTAGGTCATTTCTGAATTCCCTAATAAATATTTATTTTCAGTGTATAAAACCCTCCCACAGCATTCCAGACCTTTCTCATCACCTCTCTGTCTCAGTGCATTTGGCTGTCATAAAAACAGACAAAGCACCATCTCCAGCAAACTCTGCATGTCAAAGTGGCTGCAGGAGGATAGAATACAGTAATAGGATTCCTTGCACAAATTTGCATAATTGTAAAAAAAAAATAAAAAATATTGCAATATAACCCGGAGGCAAAATGGAAGAATGTGAGTGTATATCTGCAATTGAATACACATACATATACACACTGCTTTATAGGGCTTCACACTTCGGCAGCATTTTCCAGTTGCTCATCCGTGGGTTTATCACGACAAGAAGGAAAAGAAATGAATAATGCTCGAGGTTGGCGATCAGCCCGCAGTCAGTTAAAATGAATGTCAGACGTGGTGAAAATAACCTGAAGAGGAAGATGTCCCTTCAAGCCACATCTGTTTGAATGAAGCACAGAAAGACACTTGTGACACGTCACGACAACGGCGGAAATGTGACGCTCACCTTGAAATCTAGACGAAAACAAAGAAATAAACAAAGCCGGAGAAGCGACCGGGGGGCATTTTCACAGGGTGTAATGTAGCATCACATCACTTGTCACAAAACTTGGTAGTTTTCAAGTACTTCATTTGGTGCATACACACACACACACAAAGTTGTCGACTTGAAGCTGGTTCCCTGTGCAAGAAGCAGCAAGCAGGAAATTGTTGTCATTTGTTTTGTCTGTCCCTAGAGGGCTGAGCTCTCGAAGCTTGTTCAGAAGGGGGGGAAAAAAAGAATTAAATTAACAAAGTTTTTCGCAAAGTTCTGCCAAAGGATGTACAATTCGCTTTTGTTTTCAGTTACGCTGTTAAATTTAAGTGTCTTCCCCGCTCTTTGCCTTTCTAATTTTCTTTTTCTATTATTTTTAATGGGAACATATTCTGACTGCTTGGCTGTTGTCTTTTCTTTTAGAGCTACTCAGAGACCCATTTCCACCTTCCTTCAGAAGTACACTACAGTCCGACATCAATTTTATTGCTCTCTATTTTTCACCACCCCCCTACACACACACACACACACACACACACACACAAGAAGCTCCATTCTAATTCTCCATGGGAACCTCAGCTGGTAGCTTCCAGACAACTTCCTGTTTCCCAAGAGATGGAATAGGCTAAGAAACTGTAAAACATTGAGTGTGTGTGTGTACAGTGTGTGCACGTGCACGACTCTGCCCCGTCTTTGTGTGTGTTACTATGTGTTACTATGCAGGCCGATGCCATCCAAGGTTAGAGGTCAGCTTACTTAAAAACACGATGCATTATGCAATGGACTTTGTAACATCAAGAAAGAGAGAGAGAGGAGAAGGGGAGAAGATCAAAAGAGAGGAGGGTCACAGGAGACAGGGAAATTTAAATCAAAGACAAACATTGTAATAGTAATAGTTGCTAATGTAAGCTAGTGAAGCCTGTTTCCCGTTAAATTAGTTGTTATGCACTATTCCACCATTCCCACTGAGTACAAGGAATTCTTATCTGTGCTTAAAGTCACACTGAATTAGGCGGAGGTACATCCACATGCCCTGCTTGCTCTTCATCAAACTCATCAAACAGTGATGTGAAGGAACAGTCAAAGTGACTTACCCAGAGTGAGATGTTCAATTCCACACATATATTCAGCATTATTGTTCCCACCATCTAACGTCTACTAAAATGACTCATTTTTTTTTAAATATGAGAAAAGACGTGTATTTCTAATGCATTATACATTGTGCAAATTAGACACCTTCGGAGTTGCTGTAAAGTTTATTTTTTCACTTTGACTGAGCTAGGCTAATGACTCCTGTAGACTTCAAGTCTTTATGCTAAGCTAACACGGAATGCTAACCATAGGAACCGAACCAGTGGACGCACAGAGGTGAAAATGGTATCAAACATCTTGTCTCACTCTGGGTAAGTCAGAAAAGGGGTATTTTGCCCAAAACGTTGGCGTATTCCTTTAACAACACAGCCGAGTGAAGAGAATAGGGGAGACTATGAAGTATGATTTGCAGGGGGTGGTTTATTGTCACTGTACTATGCTGATATTACTGATACTGAATTGTAGGTTTATGAAGTTTGAGTAAAAAAAAAATTGATATATCGACTGAGCAAGAATTACATATTTTTTTGTTTGTAAGGCCTGTATAAAAAACCCTGAAACTCAGCATATTTTCTCATTGGAACTTCCCTTCAAAAGCCGCTGGCTAACCAGCAAATGACATACCCTCTTTCCTACTCTATATATTTCAAACATCTGCACTAACTACACAGCTGTATTTTCACCCTGTGCAACTCAGCACCCCCTCATTCTCTTCCTGAAGGCACTTCATCATGACTTTCCCATTGCCAGTTGGCGCAACTTTCATCTATGACTTTTTACATGCACCTGCATTCTCTTTCACTCTACCTACATATATGTGAGTTCCAGTCCTGTCCACCAGGTTTCCCAGTGTTTCATCAGGGTGTCTCATGTTCTGTGTTTCTGTATGTCTGCTGGTTACCTGAACCCGACCTTGTCTGACCATCTTTTATTTTCTCTTTACTTAAATATTTGTACCTCTGCACCGAAGTGTCTGCATTTGGGTCCAAATTGAGTTTGTGCTCATTTCTAGAAATGCCAGATATTCCTCTCACTCCCATTCTAGTTTGAATATATAGAACCTGGAGCTAGTGAATTAGGATTGAAGTATTAATAAGCAGTATGACCAGACATGAGTCTCAACTTGTGAGTCCTCTTTTTTTTTCTTCCTCCCATTTGTCCTCAATGTTGCTGCCTCAGTGTGGACATTAGGCTATAAGCCTTTTTAGTCTTATAACTCTTAAGGAGAAGTTTTAAGACCAAAGGATTTTCTTGGTGATTCTGCAGGCAAAGATGCAGACAAAGTACCACTGTTATGAAGGCAAATCTGAATCTAACATGCTTTTATTGTATCTCATGCTTCTTTCTCCCATCTTTCCAATCTTTCTTCGCTGTGTACTCTCATTATGCAAGAATGTGTTTTATTGGATGAAAAAAAAATACTTGACACTCATCCAGCCATAACACTTGATTCCCTCAACTGAGGGTTGACAGTTTAATCTACAGTATAGTACATTAGGTCTGATAGAGTTCAGTGATCTGGCGGAATTTATTGTCAGAGAGAGAGAGAGGGAGAGAGAGGGAGAGAGAGATGGAGATTGTGCAGTGTACTTGAGTGGATGTATACACTATACAGTTTTCTCTTTACAATCTAATCCCATGTAGATTTATTCATTTCTTGGAATAAAACATCAAAAACTACATCACCAGCAGCAGAACTGACACAGCTGTGAATCTTCTAATCCCTACGTCTGGACTCCAGTTGACTCAAATCTCTCCAAACCAAATTTGTACAGTGAACACCCATAACGTACATTTGACTTATTGGAGTGAAATTAATTAGGCTCACTCACTGTGATATGATACACCCACCCAATGCCCAAACCACCGCAAAGAGACAAAATGCAGTGTATAAATATTTTTGCATTAAAAAATTTAAATTGCAGGTATAAATTAGAACTTTTTTGAGGGGGAATATAATTGTTTCAGATTATTATTCACCATTATAGGTTGTGAAATTAACTTACCTGGTGAGATCAAGGAGAAGAGCGAGGCTGCCTTGCATTTCTTGCATCTTGCTCATTCCAGACACCTGGTGCTTGTGCCTCTGGTATCGCAGCCATCTATCAGCAGGCCCATTTCTAATGTTTTCCAAGCATTATTCATATGACAGATGGACATTCAGGTTTTTCTTTTTTTCTTTACCCTGGTGTATCAGCATGCATCACTGTAGCTGTTGTTCTGAATCAGATTTGCTGGTTTTATCAGAGGCCAAGTCTATGCAGGTTTTTTGTTCTAATCATGCACCGATAATTCAATAATCATCTCACTGTAACCAACGAGTGAAATCAGACAGTATGGGTCATAGTTAGAAATCAGTTAGAAATCAATTAGAAAATTTGTTCTCAAGGAGAGGGTTTCACAGACGTGATTAAGCCTCGTCCAGGACTAAACTGCCTTGTAATGTAAGATACTACATTAAAAATACAAGTCCTGCACACAGTTACTCGTACATTAAGCTGGGTTACTATGATCACAGCCAGGTCAAACTTTTTTTTGCTATTGGGAGGGGATTGGGGGGGTATTTTTTTCTAGTCATGCTGTTCCAGTCCTGTCCACTAGGGAAGTAATTCCACAGCACACCTGTTTCCCATCAGCAATCAACCCAGCCCTGCTCCGTCCTTCACCGGCTGTTCCTCGACACTAATCACCATCATAGACCATTTGCTGACAGGGATGGCCAATAGTGTCACGTGTTCATCTTCCAGGGCAGTTGGAGGGTGCATGGGGTTCCAGGGTGTCAAGTGAAGGACCGGGGGTCCGGACAGGGACTTGGGAAGCCAGAGGAGAGGGGCCTTCAGTTCTTCTTAGTTTTAGCAGGGTTCCTCTCCTCTGGCTCGATGTAATGAATAGCTGCTCAATGTTGGCAGTTGTGGCTGTTGTCTTTTAGGCACGCCCCTCCCCACACCCATCAAAAGACAGTTTAGTAAAGGACCCCAGCATTTTGTTCTCCATCTTCCCACCCTTTCAATTTTGCTTTCAGATATTTTTTCTTTCAACACAGTTCCCGTTCTTAAAACTGTCCTTCTGTCTATGCACCTCCTTTTGTTTTCTTTTGTCCTGTGATTTTGGCACATTTGTCTGCACCTCATTGTGCACTGTCGCCCGATCCCTCAGGCCCTGAAACAGCTCCACGTTTTGGGCAATGGCCTCCACTTCCTTGTTTATCAGTAAGTACAAAATTACTTAAAATGAAAATGAAACAAAAAGTACAATGATTGTCATTTGTAAATTATAAGAATTAGAGCTTCAGACTGTATATGTGATTGTCACTAAAGATGGATATCTTGCTTCTCTCCCAAACACCAAGTAATATGGGCTGTGTTTCCTTGTCAGCTGTTTTTTGGTTTGCAGCCCAAGCATAGTAGCTGCCAGATACACTTAACCCAATTTTGGGTATTTTTTTCTGGCAAGCTTGTTCAGGGAGTTAAAAAACTGCAGTAATATCAGAAAATAGCATCTCTACATTTTGAGAACAAGACAAAAAAAAAAAATAATGAATGGTACCACTTAAGCTGGTTTGTTGGTTTGTGGGTGGGAAGGTGAACTAAAGCCTCTCTGGATGCCCAGAAAATAAACAAATATGAATCACTATTAAGCAAAGAAAATGTCATGAATCTTGTTTATTTTGTTCTATGGTCTGTAGGCAGTCTCAGGGGTGCACCTAATTTGGATACAAAGTCAGGAATACGACTGTGACCTCCTCTGCTGTCTTGCTTTAAGAAGAAATCAACCAACACAAATTTACTGGTTACCATAAATTTGACAAGGTCCATCCCAACAAGTGACCTGAAAGGAACATTTAAATGAAATGATGTGTCAAATGTGGCACGTATTGGTTTTTGTTAAGAACAGAACTTAGTATAAGATAAGAATTTTACTGCATTAAGAATCTCACCTCTATAGTGTTATATGGTTTTCCCCTTGAGGTTAGTGCACTTAGACTGGCAGTCTGGGCATTCTTCAGTATGAAAAAGTAATATCCACAAATTAATTAATCATAGGCCCAGTCCTTTCAATTTTACTGTAAAAAGAATAGGCAGTGGCAATATCAGACATTGGTAGTTAATATGAACCCCCTACATTTTATGGAAAGACTTACATTTGGTCTACAATACACACAGTGTGTAAATGTAACATTCTTTTTTGTAAAATAGGCTTTATATAATAAATGGCTTTATTCTTTCCTACTTGTCAGAAAAGTATTATTTTTAGCTTACTAAAGTAAACGGGCGTGCCCGTCACTTCCTGGTGATTTTGTTGTGAGTAATGTTACATAACAGGATTTTGTTTTCTTTCGGGACAGAGGAGGTTATCAGACGTCGGCATGTTTAAATCTCCCACTGCTG
>OMKZ01037398.1:34158-49595 GCA_900302535.1 Neoniphon sammara | reverse complement strand
TGGGCTGGACGCTGTGACTGTGTGGAGATGAGAGAGGTGCAGCCTCTGTGTTGGTGGATCAGACAGCTGAGGTGTAGCGGGCTGTTTCATTAGGATAACCATTTGTAATCCAAATATCCAGTGTGTGTGTGTGTGTGTGTGTGTGTGTGTGTGTGTGTGTGTGTGTTGTGGGTGGGACTGTTTGTCGTGAGGGGGGCGGGGGAGTTGATTGTGGTAGCTACCTCAGTGCCGCCCACTGCCCACCCAGTCTTCCCCAGGTTCAAATGCCTTTTTCAGTCTGTGAACGAGGCGTGTCCTAGCTGAAACAGCCTGTCAGTTACTCTTTAAGTTGTATTGTTGCAACTCCCGTTAAACTAACAAACTGTTAAGATAGCAAATGTTTTCTTGGCTAGCAAATAACTCACTTGCTAAAAACTTAGACTTAGTGGGTTTGTAGTTGTAGAGCTGATATGACAAAGTCCACAACTGAAGCCATTGCTAGCTAGAACTTTAAATGGAAGCGTTTGCTAGCCCTCACCTTTTCTGACAGAACCCTCAGCGTGCCGTGCTAACGAGCTAACAGTTAGCCGCAGTTTCTGCTGTTTTACGGCTAGCAGAGAATAGCAGGTGCATAGCAGGATGAATAAAAACTGAGGCCGTGCTCTGATTGGATGCCACAAAACAAGTCAAGCACAAGTTTGATGGTAATAGTACAAAAATGAAAAATTCTAAAACAAAGTGCTTTATACACTGTATTCCTTTATTTAGACAACGTTCTGACATCAAATTCGCTCTTAATAGTGAGATGGCAAAACAGATGAAGCACTTTTTTGATGCAGTATCTTATCACAACACTGTCATGGATAAAAAGAAGGACTGGATACAGATGTGCGACCGGTCACAAGTAATTGACGGTCTTTAAAATGAGGCTTGAGTGAGTAAGGATGTCTCATTTTGTTGAATGCCAGTTTCCTCGACGCGTCACATCTCTTCCTCACCTCTTTGGGTCATGTCTCAGGTGGGAGGGTCTAATAAGTGAATAGGAAGCACCCCGTGTTCTTGTATCTGTCAGTTTCCTTACTCTGCTGCGCCTGATTTCCTTGTTTTCAATTACTGGTTATCTGGAACTCTGCCATGTCTGTCTGAGTGCTTTCTGGTTTGTTTGCCTCTACCATTTTCCTGTGCTTCCAGTACAGTTTTCAACATCATACTTCATTCTACCTCTGGTGCATTTAGGTTCAGATTGCTCAGCCCACATTCTCATGATTGGCTGGCACCATGATTACTGAAAAAGCTCTTTTTACTGCAGCTGAAGTTCCAACGGCCACTGCCCTATAAGGGTCTAGACGCCGTTGAGGATTTTACTTGACAAAGGGGTAGAGTGGTGAAATCAGGACTATATGATGTTAAGATGACAGGCAACTGAATACCTATTCATCTTGAATTTCAGGAGCCACGAGGATGTCTGGTTCCTCTATAAAAATACAAGATTAAAATCAAAAAGAGGAAATGGGAGACGAGGCACTGGGCATCTAAAATACTCACGGTTGAAAGAAATGATTTCTATGGCCATTTTTTTATATATCCAAGAAAATAAAGTAGCCCACAAAAGAATAAAACAACACAAATGAATTAAGCAAAATAATGAGTTCTGCAGCTCTGCCTCTGGGCTGGTCAGGGTCTGCTGGCTCACAGTCATCATTAGGTTGCACTCCAACTGCAGGGAGCCTCTCTTGCCTCATTGTGGCTGCAAAGCACAAGCAACTATGTCACGTGTCCTGTCTGGTGCAACCCCCAGATTGCAGAGACTCTGAAATCTTGCCTTTTAGTTGCCCAAAGGTCATTTTAGATCGAGCCCTTGTACAGACCACAGCTGCATTATAACTGGTCTGGGGACCTGTGGTGGGGTCAGTAAATGGGGTCATGATGTCTTCTATCAGGATCCCATCATAATGACCTATGGGCTGCAGTGAGATTGCTTTATGAAATGTTTAATCCATGATATCAAGATGGCATTGAAATAACAGGTTTTTACCATATTCCATTCTTTAAGGTTCAGAAGAGAAAGCAGTCATAGAATGTTAATATTTTTTCTCAGTTTCAATTACATAAAACCCTTATTTAATAACCTTTACATGGACAGGAAACAAAGTCAAGCATACTAATGGTGTGTCGCACAACCATTTCCCCAAGATTCTCAGTGTTGCCAGTGGAGTATAAATGTGCTGCTGGCAAAACAGCAGAGCGCAGCGCTCAGTGTTTGTCACGGTTGGAGCAGAACTCACCAGAGCCAAGTTTGTCAGGTAAATAATTCCTCTCAACTAAATCTGTATCTGTCAAACAAAACTTTGTCTCAGTTTAGCCAGAGGATCTCTCTCAATACACGTTTCTCTAAAAGCTTGTCGAATTATAATAGTGCCTTCATCTTCTGTCACGTCTCTAAATAAAGGCACAGCGATGTCTGGATATTAGTTTATGGATGAGTTAATCTTACAAAGTCATGGTCATGATCATGCTACCTATTAAAAAAAGACCTATTGAAAAACCCATTGAAAGACCCGTTGAAAAAGACAGTGCTGTAACAATGTTTATTTCCTCTGTGGCCTAATTTCATGAGGCTGTGGGCGATAATTCTTGTTTTGTCCCATAGCTGTAACAGTTTGGGTGTAAGTTATGTTTGAATTTGAGGTTCTGGTGCTAAAAAGGTTTTTTAATCATCACCAGGCCTACTCTTAATACATTTGGACTATACTTTTTTCATTGTAGATATAGTACATAATGCAGTTTTTTCACAATTACATTATTACAGTTGTATTTTAATTCCACATTTGGTCTTGCATTGGTGGTAATTTACTTGCTGTGGTGGTGATCCTGTAATGACTGAATGACAATTGAGCTTCGGTTTGTAATTCAGTCATTAAAGCTGGATGTCCCAAAACTTCTTAAAGTTTAACTCTGACAAGACAGAAGTTCTCATCATTGGTCCTGAACATGCCTCAAAACATATACAGCCACCACTTGGCCCCCTTACTCCCAATGTAAAGTCAGCTACAAAAAATTTGGGTGTTATCTTGGACTCTAACTTGAGCCTGGAGCAACATGTAAAAAAGTAGTCCAGTCATGTTTTTATCAACTGAGGAATATTTCTAAAATTAGATCAGTTCTGTCCTTCAGTAACACAGAGAAAATTATACATGCTCTTATATCGTCTTGACTCAATCACTGCAGTACCTTGTTTACTTGCCTGAACAATCGAGCAATGGAGCAGCTCCAAATTGTTCAAAATTTACCAGCTAGATTACCGACCAAAACCAAGCGTTCTGCACACATCACACCGATCTTGGCTTCAGTGCACTGGCTTCCACTCTCTGTTAGAATCCGTTTTAAAGTGCTTTTAATCACGTACAAGGCTCTGAATGATCTGGCGCCAGCGTATGTAACTGAGCTCCTTACACCTTACTGTCCAAACCGGCCAAAAGGAGACTACAAAGTTGTTAACGCTGACTTAGAAGTGTGACCAGCATCAAAATGTCCAGTTGTTGCATGTCAGAATCGCTACTCTGCCAACAGCGGACTGAAGTTTTACCGAATTGCGACGGGATCACAGCCGTTTCAGAGCAACCAGAGGCGTCTATGGTTGCAACTGACTGAGGACACAATCAAAAATGGTTGTGTAATACATAAATATCGGCAGCTGGAATTCTGAACCAACAAGACACTAGATTGACATGACTGAGTTACAGGGAAAGACACATTTTGATGTGATGAGGTAAGTAATAACTTAAAGGGGAGAAAATTACAGTAAAATAGAAGCAGATTTCATGTTTGCACAACTATCTCATTTAACTCTGAGCAAGCTAGAAAAGCAACAGGACAAAATAATACACACCCTGCCATGCAGGTACAATTCGCTGTGAGGACGTAGTTCTGTGGTTTGTTTACTATGACCCATGCCTCGTACATAGCAGTCTTGTGTCCTTGTCTTTGACTTGGAAGGACTTCTGACTTCAAGACACAAAACTCTGAGTCTGTTATGGTATTTGACGTTCTGTACATGACCACAGAACATAGTTGTAAGCATCCAGTGACTTGTATGCTCACTTCTCTCTGGTTTATACACTGGGTTTCTCCACTTTTAATATATGTATATATCTGGCCACTGGATATTGTCCACCCGCTCGGTAATACCACACGGATCTGGAAGTCGGTTGCTGTTCGTCAAAGTTAATTTGTTCAGGTAGTTTTTGCATCTTTATCCCCGTGCATAGCTTGACAAACGATTACACTCCGCCATATTACTTTTTACGTTTCCAAAATGCGCGTGCATCCTTACCTATGTCATCATTGTTTACAAACAGTAAAATGGTCCATAAATAAAATTATTATTATTGTTATTGTTATTATTATTATTAATATTATTATTATTATTATTATTATTATTATTCAACAATAATAATAATAATAATAATAATAAAATTAATATGAAAATTAGTTTCCAGTTCAATCCCTACTCTACTGAATTTAGACATCTAATAAGGTAGATCAACCAATCTTCGGAAAACATGACAAGTAGCATTTACTTCTTGAGGCTACAATATGAGTCAGCAGCATAATTTAGGTAATTTTGTGACAGATTGACAACAGAGTCCAAAACTTCCTCACAAATGAAAGATTTTGTTACATAGCACTGAAATTCATCAGCTCACCTGTGAAATTAACTATTTAACACTTGTCAACATGACTGGACATTTGCTAGTTGAACATTCAGGTTCACTCAGTGAGCTTTGCTACATTGAAACATCTAAATGATATTTGACCAATGATTCAATACTATTTCAGTCAACTTACAATTTTAAGGCAGCAAGGAAACTTATGTTTTTAAGTTGAAGTGCCTTAATATTTTTTGCAGTGAATGTATGGTGTTTCAAGAGAAACATGACTTTATTAAACTTGCTTATTTATTTCCTATTTCTTTTTTTTTTTTTTTTTATCTGTTTTCCCCTTGCTTCTCTGGTTAGAGCCACACAAGCTGCTGTATTATTTATGTTACTCTACTAGTTTACTTGTATCCTGTCCACATTCGCACTTGTAAAAAAATTAAGACATCAAGAATATGACTTTATGAACATTCTATGAAGTGTTGTAGCTGTTGTTGTGTTGTCACTTGTAATTAGTTAGTTTAAGGTTTAGAGTTGAGTCCATATACCTTGATGTATATTTGCATTGTTCATGTGTGGATTATTTTTTATTATTTACCTGTGTTTTTGGCAGCTTTTAGCTGAGCTAAGGGGTTGCTAAAATGCTTATGAATTAATAAATTGAGCAATACTGATATTGCCGAAACTGTGATATTTTTGAGTTGTCTTTCAGTGGTTTTACATTTGTCCAGATCCAGCCCCTTCACTCTATTTCAACCATCCACCTACTCCTACCATTCACTTCTTCATGCAAGAAATAGTCATTTGAAGCAATATTGCTCACTTTGTGAACATCATTATATAATGTAATATTTAATATAATGTAAAAATGTCTGTATTTTCAGAGGAGACCACTGTGCATTTCTCTTTAAAAATTTTGGCCTTCATAGTCCATTTAAACTTTTCAAAACATTTTACATTTCACATTTTAGAGTGATAGATTTGGCTGCCTTAATCAGCACAAAATCAACATGGAGCATTGTTGCTTCAGTAGGCCTACAGAAGACCAAAATCATGGTATTTGCTGCTCACACAGAGAATGAGAGGTGGAGAAAGTGACCAAGGGCTGTTTAAAGGTACACTATGCAAAATGTTTAATATGCTAATGAAAATATGCAATATGCAATAGCCAATAATTAAATCTTTACTGACATGATTTATCTTCAGTGAGATGCAAGGTGAGATTGTATGACACTCTCAGGTCTTGAGAGTTATGACTCTCAATGTGGATGTGGAAACACTTATAAATTTGTGGGTAAAACATGTTTGATAATTAATGAGAATAAGAATGACCACAAGCCTTGGGGTTGAGCTCTGTTAGGCGCAGAGAACTACAAATCCCAGTCACGCCCTGTTAATTACGTAGCTCAGTCGTCACTCCCCCCGGAACACTGCGTATATTCGTCTGATCTTCGTCTCCATTTTTCAACGGTGCGTTTTAGCCGCTGACAACCTGGGAGGTAAACTCCTCCAGCGCTGATACTGAGCTACAAGAACAATCAAGGTGAGCCCCACAAATTACTATGTTAAGTTACGCGGAAATCTTGGCATTTGTGGTCTAAGTAGTCTGTATTACGATGGATATTTCTCTTTGCTGCCCAGGGGCAAGCTAACCTTAACGTTAGCTCTCCCTAACAGTTAACCTATGCAGGGTCTATCTACCGCTGAGCGCTTGCGATGGAATATTTGTATAATTTGTCATCACGCTGCAATTATCAGAATAAAATTACCTTTTCCTTGGACTGCGTTGTTAGCGATAACGAATCAATGATTCTAATACTGTCGTGTACTGCATTATAGACTATGGAAGGTCGATAACTAGCAGGCCATTTGTCTTGGCTAGCGTTAGCAATCGCACCATTCAACGCTCGACACTTTGAAGTAGCTTTGCTTTAAAAACACACACACACACACACACACACACACACACACACACACACACACACACACTTAAACACACAATCGTGTATACGATCAGTGAAGGGACCACACGCACTCAAATTCTTTTTTTAGGACCATTACGTCATCTCATGGGTTGTGCGGCAAAAGTGTATGAAAGGTGTTGTCATGAATTTTTATCATTCTGTCTGGTAGTTAAATGTATTTGTGTGTGTGTGTGTGTGTGTGTGTGTGTGTGTGTGTTTATATATGTGTGTATATCCATGCATGTGACAATCTTCAAACTTCAGATTGACATTTCCACTAGATAAGACACTGTCTGGAGAAACATGTGGGATGGACCAGGACAAAGATCAAGGGGAGGACCACCCTTTCGGTAAGAAGGTAGAATTTTAATTGTAGGCAGAGCTATATGGCACGTATTGACCACCTTAAGGGAAATAATTGTGTTGCTATGATACTGTGGTTAAATGTATACCCAAAATATTGTGGTGATGGGTAAAGCAGTTTTAATGAGAAACATTATTTTCTGTGGGGTTTTTTGTTGTTGTTGTTGTTGTTGTTGTTGTTTTTGTTTGTTTTTTACTGTTTTGTTTTTTGTTATCTTGGTAATTTGCTCTTTAAGCTATCAATAGTCTAACTTAAAAGTACGACTGTGTGTTCCAGCGGTGATCATCGTGGAGAAATGTATGGTGGAAGAGATGGTTCCATGCCTGATTTTAGAGGTAGAGATGGGATGAACGTGGGCCATATGGGCCCTAGACCTCTAGATCTGCCACCTATGGACATGAGGAGGATGGATGGTCCATCCATGAGGGGGCGTGAAATGGAGCCGCGAGGTAGAGAGCCAAACAGAGATTTCCACAGACCAGGAGAAGAGCCAGACTTTAGTCTTAGAAGGCAATATGAAATTGCAATCAGAGACAAACTAATGAATTCATCTGGTTTTATGGGACCTGGTAGGAACTTGTTAGACGTGGGAGGGAGAGATATGCCACCACGAGAACCAAACAACAGATTTATGGATATGAGAGACAGGGAGATGTTTCGCTGTGATATGCCAGGGTTCAACAATCCCAACATGGATGGGAGAAGAGGATTTCCTTTGGGCCCTATGGACAGAAGTGATGGATTTAGGGACATGCGTGATCGGCCTCCCATGGGCATGGATGACATCGATGGCTATAATATGGACATGCCTCCTCGTGAGAGGAGGATGATGGACTTTGATAGAAGAAGTGGCCCACCTTTCAATGCAAGAGGTGGATTTGATTCAGATATGGATTTCAGAAATCGTCCTGGACCTTCAGCTGAATTCAGGGGTAGGGAACGATCGCCTTTAAGGTTTGGAAATGATGTTGCTCCAATGGACAGGGCAAGATCAGACATGCCTTCGGATGTTGGTGGGCCCCAAAGACCAAACTTTATGGGTGCAGAAGACACACGCAGACACACAGAATTTTCAGAATCAAGAGATAGCCCATTGATGGATTATAGAAGTGGTGAAGAGATGACTCTTGCAGAGGAGTGGAAGAACCGTCACAAGGACAAGAACACCTCCCTGACTAAAGGCGTGGGAGATATAGCAGACCAAAGCTTCCCTGTAGGTTTTGGTAGAGAAGGCAATGTTGGAGATCCATCACTGTTCAAAGAGAGGGATAGGTCGTCTGTTGAATTCTCTGGCAAAGAGGCTGGCTTCCCTCGTGGTGGTCATTATGCAGCTATGGATGTACCATCAATTGGCCGCAAGGCTCAACCACCACATACACTCCCAGAAATGAGTCCCCTTACAGGTTCACATGGTAGAGACAATGAGAATAAACATTGGCTTGGAGTACGGGATCCCAAGCAGAGTCATAATCCACCAAGTCTTGACGAAAGACCATACCATCCAGAGAAAAATCAGTCCTCTCAAGATATTAAGGGGCCAAATGATTGTTTTAAAGGGCCGAAGGATATGCCACATAATGAAGGACCCGCAAGGAGTAAGATGGGGACAGAACGTGACTTCGAAAGCAGCAGCACAGTACAGGGAAGAGATCAAGACTACAGGGACATTGATTATAGAACAGGGTCCGGGAGGGTTTTTGATTACAAGCGTGAGGATTTTCAAGCGCCAGAGAAAGTTCTGAAAGAATCTAAACCACTCCCACCCTCAAAATTTAGTGACTCTGGATCTCAGGTAGGTATCATTTTCATTTTTTCCCTAGTATTTGTGTAAAAATTGAGTCGTCTTGTAATCTTAGGGTATTTTATATTGTCCTAATGCTTTTCAACCATAATTGTAATCAAAATTTCTGTGAAAGGATCAAGATTACAGGAGTGCGTCAATGGAGGACAAAGTTTCCAATACAATATCCATAATTGGTATTCCAAAGACTGCCACAATGGAGCAGGTAAGAATCAAAATGAAAGACAAAGTACTGCTTTAGTTATTATGATTACTAGACTGTTAAGTTCGATAGGAGTTTGGTTGGAGGTCAGTGCCTTTTTAATTTTTAACTGACTTATCCATTCTTGATACAATCTTTTGCAGATTCTTGGTGCCTTTGCAGTTCGTGATGGTGTCCCAATGCAGGGGATGAAAATAAAAAGTGTTGTGCCAGGTAAGAAATTTGTTGCTTTTTTGAATTTGGGGCAATCGATCGCTAACATGTCCCACACCATATTTCGCAATTACGACATTCGAACCTCCGCATTCTGTCTTTGTAAAGCTTCTTGGTGGCTTTTGTTGTTCTTGGTCTTGATGAAATTGCTCAGTAAGACAGGAAGGAGTTTTCTGTGTTATGCCATCCAGATTGTTCATGTCTGAGGATGTAGGGTCATTGTCAGCAAAGGATTTCCTTAACCTAGCAGCCTTGCAGAGTGATATTTGATGTCAGTCACAAAAGATCTGTGACAAGTGGCAAACTGAAAGCATCCTTCCGAGGCATTTTATCCAACTATTCTGACCAAAGAAGTTCATCAACAACAATCCTGAAATGGACACCGCTTTGTTAGTTCTCTTCTTATACTTAAGGTTGTTCATGCTGCTGATCAAAACATCTGCTTTAGAGTGCAAGTTTTTCCTTAATGGGTTGATACTAGACACGGTTATGCATGATGCCAAGCCCTTTTGTCGAGATTATTTTCATGTCAAATGTTTCAGAGGCCAAAACATGCAGTTATTTTAAGCTATTCATTTCACAAGTCCATAAAGACTTGCATCAAACAGATAGATCTACCACTCCAGGAGATGCCTTTCTAATTTCTTCCAAGATAGTAACTCTTATATTACAGTATTCTGTCTCCATGGCGCCACAGCATGCAGTCCTTAACTGCATCTGGAATATTGGTCTGTAAAAGCTTGGCTTTAACAAAGCCTGACATTGCTAAGTCAGATATGCAGTCAGTGGTCAGAAGACCGAAGACAAACAAAAGTATGAACATAATGTATGTTCTCTGTAAAAGGTATGTGTGTAAGTGAAGGTGTGAAATTCGCAACCAGAAAAATGCTCACTGTTCTCGATGTGTTCACGAACTAATGTCTTTTATGTTGTTACTCGGTGACTGTCCTTGCTGGCATTGACTAACAAAAACCCATCTGTATTTCAAATGCTGTCCCCAGGTTACAGCTACGATACGGCCTATGTGGAGTTTTTAAACCTCGAGGATGCTGTCCACTTCATGGAGTCCAACAAGGTGGCCCATCCTCGTCACTCTACGAAGGCCGTCTCTCCCATGAGGATTACGGGGGGTTGAGAGGGCATTTAGTAGGATGGGGGAGGGACAGATGCATCATGGGAAGGGGTTGTTATTATTTAGTGAGCCTATATTGATTAAGAAGATGGGGCTAACACTTGTTGGCAATTTAGAGGGCAATATTAGAAAGTCGTTTGTTGACACCCTCATTCTATAAAAGTAATTCACAATAACTTATCCATAAAGCCATGATTGTAATTCAGGTTTCTTGGATAACACTCAAAGAAAAGATTCTAAGAAGCCTGATTTGCTTGATAGTTGCTGTTGTGTATGCATACAGGATATGCAGTTTTATATGACCACTAGATAAGAGCAGCTACAAGCTTGTATGTAAGGTCTTCGCAAACCCATTCCTCTCTCATTCCCTCCCTGTCTCTCTCCTGCTCCAAAAGTATATGTCACGGAAGTATGGAGGCCAGCCTAGGACAAACTTCGCTAAGCTCTGTGCCTGCAGGCTAATGGCTAATAGCTAAGCTAAACCAGCTGTGGTGTGTTTTGTTACTTTCCTATCTTGCTCTTTTTTTTGACTCTAGATGTGGCCTGTATGACTTAGTGCCAACACTTCCCTTGGTTGTTGCGCTCACTCGCTTCATGGACTCCACCATTGTGAATTTTCATAAATGGGAGGGGAAAGGCACTTCTTTTAAACAAAAGGGGAAGCAGCGGAAGGAGCTTGAGTCCAGCACGGTTTATGGCAACAAACATTGGAGAGGAGGAGAAAAGGGCTAAAAACAGCAACATGGCTGTTCTTTGCAAGTTGGTCATTAGAAATCAAAAAGGTCTCCACAAAATGCACATTAGTTTCAGGGTTGTTAATATGTTCTTAAATTGCATATTGTGGGTTTATATAAGTTTTCTAATCTAAAGCCCAGAATCACCTAACCAGAAAATACAGTGGTTGAAAAATATAACCTCTTACATGGGACTCCCTTAGAATTTTTGTTTTTTGTTATGATTGATTATGTTGACAAAGAACGTACTTACCCACAGGTTTTACCTGTTGGGGACTTGGTCTTTGTAGGGGATTGAGTGGAATTGCTACCCCTAGCAGTATTTTTACGTCTGTGTGTCTTGGAAATATTCATATCCTGTTGTCTTTGCTAGGGTTTAGGTTACAAGGGAATTCTGTTGTCTTGGGAATACCTGCAGATATTTGTACTGTCTTTACCGATCCTGCTTACCGCCAAATCTGCAGTTCAGGTTTTATTAGCATGAATTTTACCATACTGTACGAGTTTTGTTTATTTTGATAGCAGAAGTAGCTTAACACTATTTTTACAATAGAATTTCTTCAAATGAAGTATTATTTCTTCGTCATGCACCACAACACCCTGTGTTGCTTCTGAGGGTTGCTGCCTTGATGTCTCTCCATCAGTCCTTATGTGGCAAGCTTTCTTAACCCATTCAGGCTCTTTTCAAAGGTCTGTGACTTTTTGCTTGAACAGTACATGCTCTTTTGATGGCATTCTCTACACGTTGTCATGGAGTGTTTCACACCTCATTTTCTTCAGCTTTCATTGGGGTGCTTTGGGTAATTTGTTTGTCTTATGGAACGCTCCTCTTGACCAGTTGGGCACGATCTTCGACGCTGTCCAGGAAGATTCCAGCTTTGTCATATCTTTAAAATTAGGGAGAAGCACATTATCTGTTGTTATTTGGGATCAGCTCAGCGTTTGCTGAACGGTATATGTAGTGGATTGGTTGGCATTGCTGTTTCCATTAGTGAACCGGTTGGTTGCACACAACTTTTATCAGCTCTTTCCACTGATTGCCTTTATTCTGCGACTTCTTATAGCTCAGTATAAAAACTGAGATACCGCAGATAGCAGTAGAAACTTTGAAGACTTTTTTTTTTTTTGGTGTTTTATGATCAGTGATTTTAATTCCATCAAATACTTGAGCAGCCATTTTAGTGCTAAGCTATGATGGGAACTGACGTGGTTTGAGCTTTTTTTCTAGATGCATTTTTATATGCATGGTTGGATATGTGCCTTTTTGATGATTAATGCTTTACTGTGCAAGTGAGATACCATCTTTGCAAATAACTAGTGTGGATTTATTCTTCTCTGACATGGACCACCTAAGTGAAAATCGCAGATGTTGAACGCCTAGTTTTGCGAGTACATTTCCATGTGCTTTGAACTTGCCTCTGAAGCTCTTCATATTTCTGCACAGATGTAGTCTAGTTATTGAACATGAGGCGTTACCCATGGCATAGCTTGATATGAAGGCCTTAATTACTGATAGTCCTGACACTGCAAAGTTCTGTCATTTTCTTATGGATATTATTCCACGGACATGTCTTCCACATACATGAGTCAGATTTATTAGCATTCAACAATTTACTCTAGTATGGGGCAAATAGCCTATGAGAGTTATGTTCTTGGTTCTGGGCTTGGTACACAACTCAAGTGTCTGCCCATTTTACCCTCAGCAGTGAGGAGGAGGAAGGCTAAACCTTCCAGAGATCATGTTGGGTGTCACTGGTAGTATTATAAATATGAATTGCCTATGTAGCAGTATGGTGACTGACCTTTACTGTTTTCCTTTCAGGGATCTCTCAAGGTTGGTACTAAAACAGCTTCCATGAAATACATCCAGCCCGACAAAAGTGAAAGAAGTGCTCATGTGAGTGTTGTCAGAAGGAAAGATTAGGCCTTTGTTCTAGTTTATTCATTCAACTTATTACAGTTAGACTTAAAAAAAAAAACATCAGATGATTTTCATTGACATGTGATCTGTCCCTTCTCTGTGAATTAGGAATCAGATCATAAAGTACCCCAACTCCAGGTGCCCCTGGTGCCCGGTCCAGATGAACCCTTGGAGAAGTTCAAGAGTAGCCTGAATGGGTCCAAAGCCAAAGGCCCTCTGGACCCCTTGTCCCAGGGCCAATGGCAGCGGAGCTCTGACCTGACCCCAGAGGCCTGGCAGCAGCAGGTGGACCAGCAGCTCCAGCAGCAAGAAGCAGAGCTGCAGGCAGAGTCTTGGGCCAACCGCAACCCACCTCATCACGGTTCAAACCAAAACGATCCTGTCTTTAAAGACAGCAAAAGTGAGTTGTCTTAAGCTGCTGGTACTTTTCTTAAGCCACTAATTCATGGTAGCAGATCCTAGTCATATTTATTAGATTAGGTTTTATGCCATTGTAATGAACACAAAAGATGAACATTTTTCTGTTATATTTTGTATCACCGTGCAGCCATGATAATAAAGAATGTGAAGCCCACAACCACAGTAGAGACCATCCTCAAAGCTTTGGATCCCTTTGCATATCTGGATGAGAGGAACGTCCGACTAGTTAAAGGCAAGACGCCTGGAGCCAAGTGCTTCTGCTTTGTTGACATGGACTCCCATGAGGTATTTAAACTTAATGTATCTGCTCTGCTTATACTGCCTGACAAGATTTTACCTTCTGTGTCAAGTGTGCACCACAAAACACTTCTCAATGTTTTGTGTTCTTTCTTCTTTCTTCTTTTGCAGCAAGTGACACGTCTGGTTGAGCTCCTCACCAAACCGAGGCCCCTTTCTGTCGATGGAGTCAGAGTTTATGCTGAGGTTGCAAAACCGCTGAAGAACCAAAAGTGAGTTACCATGTCCCTCTATTTTTATCTAAATCAGTTATGTCTAATGGCAGAATCCCAAGTCAGTCACTACTGATGAATTCTTGTCTGACCCAGTTTCAGAAGAGATTTTGATAAATCAAGCGGTTCTATCCTGGGGTACCCACCTGAGACCAATATGATGGCGGTAGGTTGTGGTCATTGTTGTCTAGAGAATGATTGAAAAGAAAGGGTTGGCCCCAGTGTCCTGAAAAGTGACCTGTTGATTTTATCTTGGAATTTCAGCAGCAGTACCCACAGTCTCTACCACCTCCTGTTACTACCTCAGCTGGCATGCAAGGTTAGACATAATCACACACACATCCCGAAGACCCAGTCCTCACACACTGCAGATTATTACCACACTTAAACAGAGAACTTCTTAATAAGTAGTCCCACTTTTTGTTTCAGGTGATCTGATGGCTGGCAGCATTAAACCCCCTCTATCATCAAACTCCAGCTTTAACCAGGTAAGTTGTGAAGAAGAGGCAAAGCTGGGGATAACTGGCCTCATAACTGTTAACTTTACACCTCCGTCTAACACCTCATAGGCACTTGGCTTTGGTGAGACGCCCAACGTGGATCCCTCATACCAGGCTGGTGGAGCTCATGTGTTGGCAGAATCAGCTGGTATGACAGCCGCAGCAGACGGATCAGAGTCCTACATCTATGGTAAGAGACAAATCAAGCATTACAAACCCAGAATAGGGTTAGTTAATCCTCTCTCAGTATTGTTATGACAGTATAGTGCCGCCCAATTAATTGTGTGTAATTCTATGTTGTAATTTCAGCTTGTATAGCTAGTAATTGTAGGGTATTGGCAATATTGCAATATTTCATTTCATTTAGAATATCCACTATGGCTACAAATAGTCAAGATGTTGATTTAAGATGCCAGAAGTGTGGTAATTTTGTATGTCGGGTCATCCGGACCGGAAAGGAACGTGAACTGCTTTTTTCTTTTTTTTTTCTTTTTTTTTTTTTTAAACATTCTACTTTGAATGACCAGCGCTGCTTTAAATGCATCTGCTCTTTTTCTTAATATGTATTTACATGTTGGTTGCATGTTTTTTTTTCTCCAGGTTCTGAGACTCCAGACATGTCCAGTTACCTGTACGATGCCACATCAGGCTTCTACTACGACCCCGAGACAACTCTTTACTATGATCCCAATTCTAGGGTGAGAATACAGCACAGCACAAAAATCCAGCCACTTTTCATGGGTGACAAAATGGCTTAGTTGTCAAGAAAGTATTTATATATGGTAATGTTGCAGCTCATAAGTATATTCAGTTCAGTATAATTGTATGTACATACATACGTACAATTATTGGTTTCATGTAAGATAAAGTTTCACTTATCACTATTCAGTTATATTGGGCCTTAATTAATATTTAAAAATAGATATGAATGATAAATGCCTGCTTTACAACATCTTATAAGGTTCATTAAGCTCAAGGATTCATAGAAAGAGCCCTACACCTGGAGATATTAACGCTCTATAGTGAAGTGAGTGATGAAA
>OMKZ01037398.1:5105-34138 GCA_900302535.1 Neoniphon sammara | reverse complement strand
TAAAAAAACAATTTTAACTAGCACAGCCTACATTTTTCAATTCTGGTGAATAAGGTGCTCATCAGTGTTTCTGTCTGCTGTTCCTGGGGCCCAAGTTGCTACAACATCTTATAAGGTTCATTAAGCTCAAGGATTCATAGAAAGAGCCCTACACCTGGAGATATTAACGCTCTATAGTGAAGTGAGTGATGAAATTTTCAACACAATCATTTGTCATGGAGGCAAAAATTTGGAAAATAAAATCCAGGTTGAAAATAACCAGAATGAATCATTTTAGTTTACCTGCACCTGGATAAAATATAGAAGGAAAGTGATTAAATGTATGTTGATAACATGCAATTTGTAAAGGAGTTGGAAGCCACCATGAAGTTCTTTTTTTTTTCTTTTCTCCCACATGTATCTTTATTGGGTAGCTGGTACGTGAAATTCTTCATTCACAAAAAAACTTTCTGTTGTCAGAGTTGTCATTAAGTTCTCATTTATTTTTTCCCTTTTTTTGTACAGTATTTCTACAATGCCCAAACCCAGGACTACTTGTACTGGGATGCCATGACGAAGACCTACATCCCGGTGCCAGGGGGAAGCTCTACAGAGACCCAGTCTGTGACCATGACTGCTGAAGTCCAGGCCATTCTAGCCAACCCAGCAGCAGACGCTCCTCTGGAAATGAAGAAGCCATCGGAGCCCTCGTCTTCCAACACTGTAGCATCTACGGTTGTCCCCCATCAAACCTCAGCACCAGCTCCTGTTTCTGCCACCAACCCTGGTCCAGACTCTGTCCCCACGTCTGCATCAGCCCCTGAGAAGAGAGACGATGACGACTCTTGTAAGAAGGACAAAGAGAAGGATAGTAAAGAGGAGAAGCCAAGAAGTCTTGCAGCTGTCAAGGTAGCCCTGTAATATAGTATTCATACATAGTACATGAAATATGTATGTGTAGGCAAATGGTTAAGAAGTTTGTTTTTGTCTCAGATCATGAAAGATATGGAGCGTTGGGCAAAGATCCAGAATCGACAAAAGGATATTGTCCGTGCCCCTTCACCGGTGCTGAAGACCGGAATGCATGACGACAAGAAGATATCCAAGGCAGCTGATGCGGGTTTTGCTATTTTTGAGAGGAAGGTCAGGAATCCTCTTCCAATACTCATGCATTCTAAAATCTGTTGTGTGTTTATAATGAACTCAGCACTTGGTTGTAAAAAAGTTTTTTTTCCTGCTGACTTGTGATCAGTTTTGTCCTACTTCTTGTCTCAGGGGGTTGGAGAAGATCTTTTTAAGAAGCCCCTTGCTCCCCCTAAGAAAGAGGAAAAAGGAAAGGTAAAAACTGCATAGGGTTTAAAACTTTGTTCATACTTCACTCACTTTGTTGTCTCTCTTGCTAGAATAGGGTTAGTCCAAGTACTGAAACAAAGTGGACAGGCCATTATTCTTTAAAAAATATATTTTATTTATTTGTTTAGAAATCTGATTGAGCCATTCTAATTGCCGCACTTGGTTACTTTTGGAAACATATGTTAACTTTTCCTCCCCAGCGTCCAATGGGCTCCCTCGGTCTGCTAGCATCAGACTATGCTGCAGGAAGTGATGAGGAGGTGGAAGAGGAGAAGCAGGAAGTGCCGAAGAACTCCAAGAGCCAATCAGAGGACAAGGATGACAAGCTGACAGACTGGAAGAAGATGGCCTGCCTGCTGTGTAGGAGACAGTTCCCCAACAAGGACGCTCTGATCCGCCACCAGCAGCTTTCTGACCTGCACAAAGTAAGACGATATAACTCCACATGCATGAATTGTAGCTGACGGTGAATCTTACAGAAGCTGCCTCTCACAACTCCGTGTATTCGTCTCATTGCTCTGTCTGACAGCAAAATATGGAGATCCACCTCAAGATCAAGAAGTCCAAGAAGGAACTAGAAGCTTTGGAGAACCAGGAAAAAGAAGTAAGTGATAATTATAGGTGTACAATTTAGATGCTCAGGAGTGTCATGTTGGATTGACTGCTAAAGATGGAACCTGTCCTCTATAGCTGAATGCCAAAGAGTCACCCAGATCCCCAGAGCAGAAGAGAAGAAAACACCATCACCAACAGCAGCACCCGAACACATGGGCTGGAAGTTCCAGGTAGATGTGATAATATTTGATGGTGATATTGAAATGGTCGAATTAGGAAACAAAGTAGCATTGGGTGGCTTAGTAGAATATATTTGGCTTTGGAATCTGCATAACAGGCATGTTTTCTATGTTTAGGGAAACACATAAAGTCAGTGAGAGGCCTGGCTTAGGGGCCGAACCTGTGGTGGTAAGTGTACAGCTTTATTTTGCTGATATATTCCATGTGGTATTTTCTTGTTAATTGGTTTAACCGTTCGTTGCAATCTTCTCTCCTTACAGAGGAAAAAGAAAGAGCCTGTTGTTTGGGATCATGCCACTTACAAACAAGCAGTTCGCAAGGCCATGTTTGCACGGTTCAAGGAGCTGGAGTGACCACACTACCTGAACAAATGCCGGCAGTCTCATCCTCGGATGGATACGTGAATTATTTGTTAATATTAATTGCTTGCCCACCTTGGCATGAGAAATCACTTTCACCATGTTTACTGCTTCTCTGCCTTGGTCTTTACTACACTCTAAAGCAATGACTTTCTGTACTGAAATGAATATTCTGTGGCCCAAAAAATCCAATTACTCAGCTACGACTGAGCTGCAAAGAATCTCCTATCCTCAAAGGTGGATGTTCTGTAGAAGGTTATCTATGACACTGATTTTTTTTTTTCCCCTCCCACAATATTGTACGTGTGGCTGATGTATAGTATTCTGATAAGTGTCGAGACTTGTCTTTTTTTTAATGGTATTGTCAAATGCTGGCTACACAGTTGTGTTCTGTTTTTAAACTGAGCAGTTTTTACATGGATTTTCCTTCTCTTGGGCTGAAATTGGTATTATATGTACACATTTTTAAGTAAAAAGAAAAAAACTGTTATGGACTAACTTGCCCTGTCTATCTTCTGTTTCCCTTATGTTGTGGTAGAACCCCATTTACAGTTCTGCCTAGTCTCATTGCAGTTAATGCCACAGTGCATGCATCTCATCTCCACTAGGTGGCAGCAAGATCCTTTGACTGTTTTTACTTGGATAATCATACTGTGAACTGTCAAAACATGCGTTAAAAAATATTCAAGCAAAGCTGCTGAATCAAATCCACAGTATTTATTTAATGGTCTTACCATGTTTAAGTAAACGATAAGACAAAATTTAAAATTGGATGTGTGTTTACAATTAGGATTGTGTCCCCAGTTATTCACATCTCCAGCAACATAAAAGTTGTTAGTAACAGAAGCTGTTTTTTCCAACTAGATTTATGCATTTGATTTTTGCACAGTGATGATCTCATAATTCACCAGCTCAGTAGATTCAAGGTTTATGTATTGTGTTAACTTACTCTGTCCAACCCTTCATTTCTTCACCACAGAAGAACATGAGGGGTGCACCAACCTTTCCTAAGATGAAGGAACCAGCCTTTACCATCCTGCCCTCTCCTCCTCATTGCTTCGATTCAATCGAAAGCGAGCATTACATGGGTTTAGTGTTCTCTCACATACTAGCAGAGTAACAAGGGCACTGGGGAACCTAAGGAACTGCAGTCAAAGACAAATGGCTCAGATGCTTATGTGTGACTTAGTCAGATGATGAAGGCTGGGAGTCTGCAGTGGGAGTCCTTGTGGAACACAATGTTTGGAGAGGAATCTTGAAGTGGTATGCATAAGGACTTAAATGTTTATCTTTGCAAAGGAGACTAAAAATGTTGATTTTTTTTTTTTTTAAAGTGAGACAATTAGCTGGCATTCAGCTTTTATGGTTCTCATGCAACCTGCGTCTTTCTTCCTAGTCTTTCCAGCAAGTGGTTGGCAAAAAAAATAAAATAAAAAATACAGACAGTATGTCTCCCAGAGGACACACGGCAACAGGGTAACAAAGCGTCATAATTTAGTAGAAACTTTGCTTTTTGCCTTGGTAACAAAGCAGATGAAAGCCCAGTAAGCTAAACCACATTAACTGTCTCAGGATCAGATGAAGGGAAACCATGACACTGCAACTTATTAGCTTTTAATGTTAATCAGTTGTAGATTATATAACAGTTGGTGTATTTGTACTACCATGTCCAAGCTTTCCTCTCCAGTTGAATTTCTTAGGTAACAAATGAGTACCCATGTTACACCATTCTAGGAGGGGAGAAAGACTTCAGGGCTGATTTGGACTCTGCCTCTGGTCACCTGCTGCGTATGGGCTCAAATTGTTGCCAAAAGTATTTTGTGTTTGTACTTGGCAACTTGTGCTTTGAGTTAGGGTTTGTGCTTGTAATTTACAACTTGAACCTGCAAACAAATTTTTACATGTAAATAAATATTTGAAAAAAAAAGTCATTGTATTCATATGTAGCAACTTGTAAGTTAGGGTGGTGTACATTGAGTAATTGAAAGTGCATTTTGCAGCACCAACAGCTGCAGCTGCTCGCAATGCACTTTAAATTGGTCAACATCCAGTTGTCCTTGTAGATGCAGGGTATTCAAATCAGAAGACTTCAGTTATGTGCATATATAAAATATATAAATCCAGCGCTTTGATTGGCTGTCCATGCTTAGGTGCAAGTTCACTGCCAAAAGTCGTGTATAGTAAGTGATTGGTGTTTGTAGAATTTCTGCGTTATATATAAAAGGTGTAGAAGATGATTTACAGATGATTTCATATGTATTTACTGACAAGTTTTTTCCCTCAAACATTCATTTACATAACTACATAATTACAAACCATAATTTACAAGCACAAATGCGAAATACATTTGGTTATAATTTGAACCCATAGATATAATCATGGTTGTCAAGATTCAAAAAGGCCCCCCTCTGCATTTGACCACTTCTATGCCTGTGAATCACATTTCTAGGCTTGGCAGGACTCTTTCTACAAAACGTCTCCATCACATCCGCCCTTTTGAACAGTAGGGGACAGCATAATGGGGTGATGTTTTGAGTTTAAGCTGCTTTCTTGAGTTTTCATTTTTTTGCATGCTTCTGCTCCTGAGATACTTAAAGCCATAGCATATTTCATGCCAAGTCCTTTTCAACAAAATTTTGTTAACTCAAAGCAGCTCACTTTTATTGTTTGTTGTGGTACGTTGATTAATATTTTGAACATGTGGGAAAGCCAAGGAAAATCCTCGATGAACAGCATGTGATAATTTTGTCTCTTGAAGCTTCTATCAGTTACATGGTGCGAACAAGAGCATGTGCATGGTTTATATCCAATGGGCCACATTTTAATATCAAGAGAACGTTACATATTGTTCTAATATACAGTACCTTCTCTTTAACTTTAGAGCAGATTTAGCCATAATACAATAAAATGGGGGCTGTTCTTATTTCTATGAATTTCTATGTAAAGAGAAACCCTTGTAATTGAATCTATATATAAAGGCATTTTTATTGTCTCTAAAGAGATTTATATTCTTGAAATCAAACATGCTGTCAGAATGTGTTCAGATGACTTATTTGCAATCCAGGGTTTTAAACTTCATAAGGTCAGTGTGTTTGATTTTTCAAGGATGCTTTTTTCATGCCTGTAAGACGAAAAGACCTACACATTTTCATTTCAAGTAAATAGCCTATGGCACAAATAAAATGATGCATTTTCAGTGCAGCACATATAGGCTTTTAGTATCTGTGTATTTGCATATAGATAGAGTATTTATCACTGAGGACAACATGGAATTATGAATCACATATTGACTTTGTACAACTTGGACTTTCAATAACTAGTGCAATCATAGAGATAACGGATAAAATGCGAATTTAAGCCTGCAGTCTTGCGTGGAATAAGTAAAAGTTTTGATTCTGCCGTGAGACTGTGATATGTCATGCTGATAATGAGCCGCTTACAGGACTGATGGAAGACTTGTGCCACCCAGATCCTTTAAAACAATTTTCTTGTGCATTCTTGTGTCAACAATATCACTACTTTTTAGCATTTTGATTTATGCAGTCGTCTCAATTAAAGTCACTAGGCAAGGGATAAGGAGGGAATTACTTTGTTTGTTTTGCTTTTTTGCATTAAAAAAGGGCTGTTTTGAAGAGCAGTTCCGGGCTGTTCTTTGTTATTTTGTAGTCTAATTTCCATTGCCTTTGTCTCTTCATTCTGTCACAAGACCCCAAACCCACTGCCAGCTCCCAGTGACAGATGTCATCATTACCCAGTCCTAACAGTCCAGGTAATGAAAATTAATGTGCAGAGTGACTCCATGAGGATAAGGGACAACACACAGAGGTGCAGGATGGAGAGCTGCAGCGTTTGTATCCCTAGCACGTGCAGAGGGGAGCTTTCAGGCACCAGGGATGGCAGGAAGGGTGGACAGGGGGCCAATTATCCCAGCCGGACTGCTCTCAGCAGCAGGCGGGTGAGGCTGGAGCAGCAACCTGGGGACGGGACTCAGAAGAATACAGTCAGCAGGACCCTCAGATGTTTTGATGTCCTGTCAGTCTACAGAGGAGAGAGAGAGCTCATTTGATTGCCGTTAATGGAGGTCTGACACCCAGCTGTCACAAGTGGACAAAGACACTCTAAATGTTGGAAACAAATTGAGAATCTCATTAGAATTTATATAAGCTTTGGAAATTTTAACATCCATATGCACACTGACCTTAAGCCCAACACCCACAGAGAAGCAGCGCACCAGACACTAAATCAGTCTTTTTCTTTTAAACCAGCCTCTGAAGTGGCCAGTTTCTATATGCTGTGAAATTCTACCCATCGAGTATTAGAGATGACATGGATTACTTTACAATATGCTTACATGTAAGATGACTACGTGGCTATCTCAAATCTCTTTATTGTCTAATATGACAAATGATCAAATGCATGTTTCATGTACAATGACTTCCTTAAGGAATAGCATGTGTTTGTGGTCACCCCATGCAAACAAAGGGACTGTACCATCAACAGCCTAATAGGAAAATCATGCTTGTCTGAACAATTTCACCATCTGGCTTATCCTTTCAAGTGTAAACTGAAAAATGATGTCTGCTATTGATTGCTAATCTATAACATCATCTTGAAATGTCCTTATGGATGACAGGCATGGGACATACTTCAGACTGCAGCTTATATTCTGAAAATTTGGACCATCGCTGGTAGTAGAACCGATTCCACTGTCAGACCTGTCACTGAGAACATTATAGACATTGGAAACATTTGGAAGTGATGTCATGGTTCTCCAGCACAGCACAGACATGAGAAATGATGGGAGTGATAGCACTAAATTAATACAGAAACAGCAGGTTGGAACATTTCCTTTTATTCTCTCTCTCTCTCTCTCTCTCTCTCTCTCTGTGTGTGTGTGTGTGTGTGTGTGTGTGTGTGTGTGTGTGGGTGGGTCTGTGTGTCATACTTTCTATCATCTCCTAATTCTTCTATAGCTGAGAAAATAAAACAAATTTTCTAGATAGTCTGTATCAGTAACAGCTGCCTATCAAATTGCTGCTCGTTGATTTTGGATGAAGCTCGGCCAGGAGGTTTGTTATGTTTGACAACTGAGTAGCCCTAATGTCCGCTCTGCTGTGCTTATGAATCATCTTGTAAATACACTGCACAGAGCCACTCCCTGAGAGAGAGATGTCTGAGCTATTTACTTTTTTGTGACAGTAAGTGATAAATCCTATTATGCTACCCCCTGTTGCCAGAAAGTAGAAAGTGCTGCTCTGCGTCATTTTTATGTCAGATGTCATGAAGCGTGGCAGTTGTTTTGAATGCTCTGTGAAAGATTATTATTTTACTGCAGTGCCATTTTGTCTCATTTGAACGGCTCAACTTGGAGATGGATTTGACAAAGTATAGACACAAAGTACAAAACATTGGACTCTGCAAAACTCCTTTATGCTAGGGCGGACTCATGCCTTGCCACTGACTAACTATTTAGCACATGCTTAGTGGCTGTTCTCCTGTTATTACCATTGGGATAACGTTGAGGAGAGTACTCCAGCAGAAGCACCAAATGTCTGTCATAGCTACAGCAGCTACAGCAGTGACAGGTGGAGTTTCCCCTATACATTACTGCTGTGGATCACAGGTTTGGCATTCTCCAGCACACTCGCTTTCCCACCCGCTGCACTGAGGAAAGTGTGGTGAGAGCTGTCAAATAACCTTAAGCTCTCTTTTTTACTTCATTCGATATCTCGGCCCATAGGAGAATTGCTGTATTGCAAGATACTTTCCACATCGACCCTATGGGAAAGAAAGAGGCCATGATGGGGGATCGTACAACAATCGGTGCACATGTTGAAAACAATACCCTACATGTAGCAAATATGTTAGGGACTTACATGCCAATAAAAGAGTGATGACATCTGTTCTCTGAAAAATGTGCACTGAAGCCCATCCTACTAATGTATAGATGTCCTATACAGAAAGGCTCATCATGTGGTCATGCCGAGTAGAAACCCACACCCAAAGGCCCACTGGAGGCCTTAACAGCTTGGTCCGATAAGTCAACACAATAGCCTGCAGCTCCAGTCGAGAGGCAGTAGGGAGAAATGAGCAAACCTCTCTTATCATGTGCCCCAGGACACATGCAGTAGACTTGACCTCTGCTCCTAAGCTGCCTTGGTCCTTTCAACATATATGCACAGTAAAAATACCGAGCAAGTAGCATTCGGCCTGTGCTCCTTCCCAAAGGTGTAGGGGTGACAGCGATGAGCTCGACTGGGGCACAGCGATCGAATAACTTGATCACCTTGGGCAGAAAAGCCATGTTAGTCTGCAGGCACTCTTTGGAAAGCACTGGGGCAAGCAGGAGCTGTCCTGTTTTAATAGAATCATTATAATCGAGTATCAGTCAAAGGAGGGAGTTCAGCACAACATACAGATCCCATGTTGGACGTATAGGGGTTTAGACACCCTTCATGCAATGGCACAAACAGATGCTGGTCTCTTGGTTCCAAAGCTCACATGGCAAGCAGTTTCTGATAAATGTTGCAAGTCTGTAGCATAGTTTCTGGCTTGTAACCAGTCAGACAAAATCAATAACATGACACCAACATGCAAAAAGAAAAAAAAATACATGTTAGTAGGAGAATTTTGAGCACTACACTTTGACTTGTCATCCCTGACTAGAACAGTGACTATTTCTTGATATCTAACTCTTGGGGCAGTTATAAACTCTTAGGCAGGAAAACAAGCATGCCCATATGGTCCTCTGTCAGCTGAATGCCCGCTGGATTGCAAATCATGCCACGCGCTCTGACACACGGCTTTACACACAGCCGCTTTGCCCTTTGTTTTCTACTCCTCCTGACTCACTCCCTGTTTTTTTTATGAATGTCACCTGTCTCCATTCTCTGGAGGAGATATTTCTTCTCCTTCATGCTCACAAAAGTGTTGTTAAATTGTACAATTAAAAAGGGTGGTGGTATTAAGAAGCATTTGCAGCTGATGATCCGCGTATATTTTTCAAAGTCATCTTCTTTTCTTGTTTTCACTTCTGGTGCAAGGACACGATCACTTTTCTTTTTTCACTACTCAGGTTTTCTAGATGAGAGAAAGGACTGAAGAGAGTGAGGTCTTTCTCTCCACTGAAGTTACTGGTGTTACTCCATGGAGCAAGCACATCCCTCTCTGTCTCCAAAATGCTGATATCAGTCTGGGCCACTTCTTTCACTTCTCTCCAAGAACTGGACAGACTGTGTGTTGCTGACCACAGAACCCCTCTACGTAATATGAGTTCTGCTTTGTGCAATCATCATGAAAAAGTTTTGTGTGGTGGTACAGTCAAAGACTTTTGCTTCAACCATGTTGCTTGCAATGAGGACGCCCTGTAATTGTATGGCTAATTACAAATTGCAGTTCCTCTGCATATCCTTAAAAAAGGGGATGTTTCTCATTGTTAAAGTGGCATGATAGCTGCAGTTGTCAGTGTTGGACTGTAAAATGGAGGCACATTGATGAAGTTGTTCCAGGCTATGCCGGAAGATGAATTTATGTGTTGAATATACTGACTGAGCCCTAAAACTCAAAACAGCATTTTTGCCTTGTCTAGCGGTGATGTCATTAAGTCCCTCCCCCTTTTCTGATTGGCTGAAACCATATTGAGAGGTGTGACAGCTCACTGAGTTTGAGAGTTTCCTGATGATTGGTGATGTAATTGAGGTACGATTTTCTTTTTCTTTTTTCATCCACATGTATTTATTCCAATATGACTCAGAAGAGAGTATTGATTGATGATGTCATTAACCACCTTCCCTCTTTCCTGTTTTTTATTGTCTTTGTTAAAGTAGGTCTGACACTGTGAAGTTTGTATTTAAAAAACAGCAAAGAGCAAATGTATATGTAAAAAAAAAATCGATGACAGCATGCATTGGAAAATGATTGGGGGAAATGTAAACGAGACGTAGACAGTAACAAATGAGTTAAAAGTCTAAATGACACCAGCATTCTCCTGTAAGTGCCCTCACTGCCTGAGCTGAGGATTTCTAGATTTTCTGGCAGGTTGAGGAGGTGAGTCTCTTTATTTTACCAGGGTGAGAGGGGACAGCTGCAGACAGCAACATGGTATTTTACTGTGAAGATGAAAGGCTACAGATGGCTCTACTTCAGAGAGGGTTGGACAGCCCAAGTTTCCCATTGCCGTAGACATTCAATCCAGAGAAGCTCTTTATGGAGACCCTGTGTTTGTAAGATGTGTCTCAGTAGCTTTTCATTTTATTCACGTATGCTGAGACTTCTGGCATCAGCTGCTTGGTACACATTGTATACTTTCTGCATGATAAACCCGTCTAATGCAAGTATTGCCTTTATTTACTTGCCAGTTATATTCTGCCCCACTTCTTCCCAGAATCAGGGTTAAGCCAATGGGATTTATCATGGTCATAGAGTGCAAGCACTCAGATATTTAGATTTTCATCCTGGTATATTATTAATGCCCCTTTTAATTTTTAATGTAATATAGCATTGCGTGAGCATACAGCTGAGAGACCATAGCTTTGAGGGAACCAAGTTCTCATGGAAGACAGAAAAATACACTGAGTCAGTATTTGCTTAATGGAACATAGGTCATACAATTAGTAAAATGCCCTATCATCACTAAAAATGCAGTGAGGCTTTAAGTAATTTAAAATTTTCTGAATGAAGTCCTGAAAAAATGTACAGATGGAGCACAGGACTGATGAAAAATAGTACTGGAGACAAAGGGTGAAGAAATATGGGCTTAACAGTAACTCGCATATCTAAAAAGTCAACATTGAATATTTTTGTAGGACTCAAAACAGCAAAAATACAGCTATAGCCATAAGACAATAAATACAATGGAAGCCATCATATTATTATTTTTATGGGCTTCCTGCAATATTGCTTAACTGTTGCTGCTGTTTAGTTTTGCTGCATACTCAAAGATAGCCTGTAGAGCGCATACCACATACTGAAAGAGTAGCTGCAGAGGCCTAGATTTGATTCCAGCCTGGGCCCTTTGCTGCATGTCATCCTCTCTTTCTGCACTGTCTCTCCTGTCTCTCTGCACTGTACCCATCCAGTTCAGCAGGAATGCCAATGTTGGTATGAGTGGAACATCCAAGTGCCAATCTGGCTGCCCTGTCTTGAGCGAGTTGAAATTTTGTCTTTTTCCTTAGGACAGCAGAGTCAAATCAGGCAGTCAGTCGTCTGGTACTTTAGTCACTTAAGCCAGTGACAAAGAGCCTGTCACAGTGTACAGTACCTTTGATTTTATTCTTTAATCTCATGTCATTTTATTATATGTATTTGCTGACATGTATATTTTGTTTTATTTTTTGGTTTTATTTGTGAACATCCTTGGAAATAATGTTTTAGAAAGGTGTTATATAAATTTCTCAAATAGTTTATCCCATTTAAGAACTATGAAAGTTATAATTTCACTGCTACAAGTTTCCAGTTATCAGATTGCACAAAGTAAACTCTAGTGGAACTGATGTTCCAGCACAAACTTTACAGTGTCTCACAGTGTCTCATTGCTGTTCTGTACAAAATCTATATAAATTAATCAGACACCCGTCACAACACTCAAAATGCCTTTGTAGGTCACCATGTTGAGCATGTATTATTACTGCACAGGTTCAATTCCAACCCAAGTCCTTTGCTGCATGTCATCCCCTCTCTTTCCCCCATCTTTCCTGTCCATCTTCGCTGTCACTGTCAAATAAAGCAGAAATGCCAAAGAAATAATATTTAAAAACAAAAAATTGCAGGATCTGTGGGACCTGTAAAAAGACCATGCAGTTATAGCTTTGTTCTTATTGATGTCATTATTTTGCCTGAGTGGTGCAGTAATACGTTCTGGTAACATGCCCATTGGACATGGCAAATGGTACATTGAATCTAGCATGTTTGTCTTTCATTTGTCTTGACAGTTCTTGACAGTAATGTTGATGATGTTTGCTTGCCAACAGACACGAGTAATAATGATAACTCGTGGGATTAGATTTGATGAGTAAAACATCATGTCCATATGGATGAAACATCATTTTAGCAGAGTTTATTATTGCTACTCACATAAAGTGTAGACTTCCTGGCAATCCTCCAGCACTGCTATATTGTGCATCACAATCCCCCACCCCCACCACCGCTCCCGATAACTTATTTGCTGTTCTCTATCCAACGTCTCCTTTCTTCATTCTCTTCTCTCAAAAGTTTTACACACTTGTCCCACTCAGCCCTTTAAACTTTCAACAATAACATAGTTTTCTAAGCCCCATCAGCTCCACTCTGTCATAGGTGTGTTGTCTTTATCTTACAATAAAGCACAGCTGTAACACAACTGTATTTTTAGCTGTGTTATGATGCAAGGAAAAATCCCTATGATAAAGACATACCTCATTTATTTCTCTGCTGTCTGAGAAGTGGCTCTGAAAACTAGCCGACCATTTCGTTAGACATGGAAATGCTTCAGTTTATTGCGCAAGGTAACTTGTTGTGTGCTGTTAGGCAAAGGAGGGAATATTAATCTCACCTTGTATGACTGCCAGACTAGTCAAATTCTCTCAAGTTGAGGCCTTAGTTGAACCTGAATTTAATTCTTCTAGTATTTTGTAACGTCCCGACATGGGAGAGATGTGTTGGAACTTTCTTGGCCCCCTGCAGACATAGAGAGGGAGAAGAGGAGTTTGTGCTTGGGACAAGCAGGGTGATCTACAGTATGTCTGGCAGGTCTAGAGAGCAGAATGCAGATTCTCTGGTATGTCCCGATTTTGGGTTATTGCCAAGTGCTGCAGTGAAAACACCTGAACTTTGCAGTTGTAGGTAGACAGCTGAGTACCCCCATCCCCTTTTCTGTTGCTTTGTCTACACAGCCCTCTTTCCCTGCAATTGAGACACACAAGCACATTCTACCCAAAATACATCTGGCAACGTACAACTGAGAAATGTCCATTTACTGCTGCTGCTGCAGAACCTGTATTTCTCAGGATATCATGGATCACAAACCTTGGAGTTACACTGTTACAGTATGAATAGTAACAGCCGGTAAACAGCTCCCCATTACAGGACCCTGCTGACAGAAACATGGCTGTGCTTTTCACCCCTCCCTCACAGGGCAGTACCTGTGCAGTGTGGCCGTGGAAATTTGCAGTGAATCAGAGGGTGGTGAAATGTACTTACAACAGCAGATTTTTACCCCGGTCCAAGAGCTTTTCCTCTACATGCACTTCCCACTGTGCCACTGAAATCAGAGGACACATGGCTGCTTTCATCGGTGAAGGTTTACATTGTTTTTTTCAGCTGATAAACCTATCAGCACAGTGTTGGGAGACAGATGAAGATGTAATGTTACTGCTTTTGCCTTCTCTCATTCACCTTACATTAGTACTTGGTTCATTCTAAGTTGGTTTGAGGATATTTTAATTCCCAACCTTAGACTTACAACATTCAGTGTTTTTTTTTTTTTTTTGTTCTTTTAATACACTGCACCATTATTGTCATAATCACCTGCATTGTAGCCAATTTCTGGGGTGAAAATTACTTTACAAATTCTTCATTGTCCTAGAGCCATAAACCAGGATAGTGATAATATTAACAGCCATATCACAATTGCCAGCTTTGAGGGATTATAGCTTTCTGTAATGTTCCCCGCACTCTTTTACACAAATTAGATGGGATGCTGCATATATGAAACATGCAAATGTTATTGTCTAGCTCAGAAATCCCCATCCACTCTGCTTGATTGCCATCATGGTAAGTTGTGTTTTTTTCCCCCCATCTGTAATAATCTATCTAATGGGGTTTGAAAACCAGTGCAGGTTTAATGTATATGTGTGTGCAAGCGAAAAAAAAAAAAAAGAAGAGAAGCCAGCAGTGGTTTTTCATTAGTAATGAGAAGCCATCGCTGGTAATTTTAACTTGACATCTGCAAAATGGCACAACGGTCTGCTTTGATGGGCACAGAAATGTCAGTCGAAAGAACCACCTTCGCGGTAACAAAGTCAGGCCTTTACACTGGGAAGAGACAGTGAGTCTTTGTATCTTGTTAATGTCATTTGTCTTCTGCTGAAGTGCTTGAGGCCCCAAGGGTGACAAGGAGAGGCAATAAATCACTTTGTCTCTTTCAGTAACACTTCAGTATGGAAAGGGAGTAAATGGAATAGATCTCAACTGGCACATTATACCTTACACAAGGAAATAGAGCTCCAAATCATGTACGCTCAAATGTCTCCATGTGAAAGTGGTATTTGTATAATTATACACATATTTTAGAGTATATTGTAACTGTCTCTCTTCAGAACAGAAATATCTTTAATGGAGATGAGTTGAAATTGATATGATCTCCCTGTTTAATCTCCATTCTCTCTAAATGTTACTATTGTCTCACCTTGAATAAGTAATAATAAAAAATACATCTATATCTATCTATCTATCTATCTATCTATCTATCTATCTATCTATCTATCTATCTGTGCATCTATGAATATTTATTTACTAAGCCATGTGCAAATCAATAGCATGTGCAACTTGCATTTGCAGCACGTACATGAGTGGGTCCAACTGTTTCCAGTTTAGCAGTGATTTACTATCGGCTGTCTTGCAAATGAGGTCAGCCGCAGTTAGGCAATTGGAATACTGGAGGCGCTATTTGGGATTGCACATATTGCCACTTTCAGAAAATGGCATCACCTGTGTGGAAGAGAAGACACATGTGCTCCCAAAACTGAATTATACCAGCTTGTAGATGAGGAAAAAAAAAAAAAAAAAAAGCTGTGCATGTATGCATGCATCCCAATAGGGTAATGTAAATAGGGAACACTGAATTTTATCTATTTATTTATTTATTTATTTATTTTTACTTTTTTTTTTTCTTTTTTTATTGAGCAGTTAAAGTGGTGATTGGTCAATATCAATTACCTATTTCAAATGTTTACTGGACAATTATGATCAATGGCCAATCGTTCCACACCTCCAGAGCGAAGCGCCTCTTTAGGCACTTCTGTCACTGCTGTTTAGCCTTCTTGTCATCACTGAATATCTTAATTCAGAAGCCCTGCCTGTAAAACTGTAAGTGCACTGAGAGCTTCTTTCAAGTAGTTTCTGTCACTTTGCATCTGTTCTCAGAGTTTTACCTTTGAAATCCCAGGCTGTTTCCCTCTTGTCTATTTCAGTTTCAGGCTTCCTCTTCCTAATTAGTGTCAACACAGAGACTCTTGCCTCTTATCCCTCCACATACTCTTTTCAGCACTTTTCTGCTTGTCAAAATGATGAATAATTTCACTTTGAAAGCTCACAAAGGCAGAAATGAAAGACTGAGAATCAATAGAGCCGGTGTTTTGCAAGAACAAGTCTACCAGCTTCAATCCAAACAAGAGGGGTCGCTTGTCCCCACGACTCAGCCCGCCATAAATCACAGTTCTGCCAGGGTGGGTCGTCCTGTCTGAGCACACACACCCCTCTACCTGGTCAGACAGCCACCCACAGTGAATGGTTAGTGTCAGTGGGGCCTGAGTGATGGCCTCCAAGTGCAGAGACAAGACAATGAGGTTGGGAGAGGTAATGAGGGCAGTAATGGCTCCTTGTCTGCTGCCCAGGTCTCTCAAGGAGCTGTAACAAAACCTGCCCCTTGTGGTGAAAGGGGAAGCATCATGTGGGACAGTCTATTGTATTTCTGGCACTACAGATTTACTGTCTAAGCAAGCACCTCAGTTGAGTTTGGGAGGATTAAGCAAGGCCTTTTACCCCATGTGTGGTTTTCCTTATAAGTCACTTGATTGTCAGCTTCTGATGATGCTGTGCTTTGGTTGGAGCATATCTGGGTATGATCATGCATGTGACTAACTTTAATTGTGTTACTGGAGATGTGGCATTGCCAGTTCCAACCCCATTAACACTGCCTTTATCAGGCCATCAGTTTCACAGCTTGTATCCTGTGATGCACAAATCACAACTTCTTTTGTTGTTAAGCAATGCAAAACAGGCATACGGATTTGCTTACACTGATCATCAAGTTTCGCTGATGTTGAACTTTCACTGTTTTAATATCTTCTTTGTTTGAAAAAGTGCTAAGGCAATGAAGTTACACTTACAGCTACTAGCAGAGCAGAGCAGTCTTTAAAAAAGTGGGCCGTGGGCGTGAGAAGAAATCACACAAGGATCAGGATCACGAACAGGCTAGTCTGAAGCCTCTTGGCTAGTAAGTAACACACCTGATAGCATATGGTAGTTTCTTATTTTCTTTGCAGCATAGCATATCACATCATAAGATTGTATACCATTTAATGCAGAAGAAAACTAGCTTTATTAAGTACACCGTTCACACAGCACAAAAAATTTGGTGGTCAAAAATGTCAACCGGATCCTTTTACTTAAAACTCAAAGCAGGGCTTAAGATGGGTGATAAATCTTTATCTGGGCACATGCAAAAGTGGCAGTTTCAAAAAGGACATGGATTGTGTTTATCTTATTTCACCAAATGCTTCTGTCACATGAAAACCTTATCATTCCACTTTTAGTGTTGTCTGTTTTCCAAAAAACATTGAAATATGAGCTGAGTTGGCCTCATGTGTCAAGGATCCAAGAAATCCATTTACATGTAAATGACACAGTTTGGCTTTAAAAATTCATGGGACTTAACCTGAAAATATGGCTGTAGTCTTGTTTTGTGAAAAGTAGATTTTTATGAAAATGCTATTTGGTAACAGTGATTAGCTATTTGTAATTTCATTTACAATATTTAAGTAATGTTAATTATTGTGAAGCTGGAAGCAAGATTGGATAATGTTCATTCTCAAAAAACGCCACTTGTTACCACTTTGACACTGTGATATATAAATACACATAATAAATACTTATATTTGTTTGCATTCTGTGTTTCATTTGACTCTTGAATTTTTCATTTTGACCGACATGTATGGGGCTGTCTGACGTTTACATCAAGGTCACGTCAGCTGTCCTCTCTCTCACAGCCGTCACTTCCATGGATTTGTACAATTCTGTGCTCTCTCTTCCAACAGATCCCTTGACCCATTGATCAAAATGTCATGATCGTCGTGCCGTACTGTTCGCCAGCTAATGGAGTTCACGATCCAGGAACACAGGGATCATCAGTTGTCTGCACCATGCTTGGATCGTCTCCAACAAGATAGGATTCCCAGCGCCTTGCGTGTCTTCCTCTTGATGTGAACCTAATCACCTTCATGCATCATAATATCTGGAGTAATTAAGGAAGAGAGGATTGTGTTACAGAGCCAGAAAATGCACCCACCTTTATGCTGTGATCTCATTTGTGTGAGGCCTGGCTGGCCTGCATGCCACCTCTGCAGCTGTTCCAGCATAAATCAAACACAGAAACCTGATGAGACCTTCTTGAGGGCAGTGTGTGGGCATATCTGACTAATCAGTGACCATGAATACCCTCAAACTACGATTTGTCCATTTTTGCAACACTCAGTTTCACACTCTGCACTCTATTCTGCATAATTATCTTTTTCAAATAAGCTTTAACTAATCCATAATAGGGAAGACGTTGTTTTGCTTCTATAAATATGAATAAATGAAGCCAGCAAAGCTCCCTCTTTCAGTGTGTGTCACACAAAAATAAGACCTCATATCTCACAACTTCCACACCACAGAACAATGGTGTAGGTGTTTTCTAGGAGATCTTATGTGAATCACTGCTTTCTCCTGAATACTCAGTGTTTCATCTATTGTTCTTTCTGTGGCCTTCACCCTCAGATCCTCTATGTCCTCAGTGTATTAAATGGTTAAACAATGGCATGTTACCCCTGTGGTCTCAACTTCTATTTGAATCTCATCTGTCAGGCAGAACAAGAGGGGACCTGCTCCTACAGAAAACGCCTAGCATCTGAAATTACACAGCAATTTATGTGTCAGCTGTAATCGTGCTGCATCCACTCTGTATCGTGTGACAGCCATTAATTATTGTTACGTTTCTTTTCTCTCTTTCTCCTGCCTTAGAAATCTACCTGGATTCTCTGGGTGTTCAATCACAAATAAGCTTTGATATCGGAGACAGCATTGATAAAGGTTGATTACATTATAATGTGTGTGCTAATATGATTCAAGAGCTGCTTACATAGAACATGAAAAAGGCTGAGAAACCTGACCCCCTTTAAGGAGCTTTTAATAAAGATATGTGCCTGTAGTTATGGTTGTAAATGAATGAATTATTCCCTCAAATGGAGCTCCTGCAAGCTGTTAATACAGTAACACAGAACTTTTTTTTCCAAAAGTGTTTCTCTAAAGGGAATACATACAATATATACATGTTTTTTCCTTAGGTCAAATAAAAGAGCAACACAAGATCAAGTTTCTCTGGCTCTGTGCATCTGGTGCCAAACACAACATTACAAGACCAACAGAGTCACCACACTGGCCCTGTGCATACAAATATAACAGGGACTATACACATAGTGGACATAGGAAGTCCTCCAATAACCAGAAAATGGAGTCCTTTAAGATTTCATATATTAAACATATATTAAGCATCATTGTTCATTTTAGTGGTACTTTTAACTCAGTTTAGTTTCAGGCTTTTGATGAACATTACCAGTTTTGGTCACATTAGTCATTTATGACATTTTGTTGTCATTTAAGTTGAGTTTAGGGAAATCTTTGATTTTTTTAGATTTTTGTCCTCAGATTTTTGTCATCAGATTTTCCTGTAACAGTATATAATTTTCAAGAAATTGTTGTGTATGAGGAAAGGGCACTTACTGTTTGTTAGAGTGGAGTTTGGATGTTGTAAAGGGAGGTGAGATGGTGAGCTCTAAAGTGCATTCATGGTCTCTCTCTAAATGCAAAAGTATAGCTACATACAGTTATATGTAATGTAAAGTTAATGCCCATGCACATCTGACGCAGACTTCATCAGAACACACCGCTGTAATACACTGCAAGGACTTTTTCAGCTCATTAAGACAGTCATAAGAAAAAAGAAATTTCTCAATGGGAGCCTTTATTCCAGCAGTCGACCTCGATCACTCGTGGTCCTCATGTCTGCTCCTAAACCTGTTTCTTAGTCCCATGTCTGACTCTTTTGCATATCTGCTTGCTCATCTGTTTCAACAGTGAATACTCAGTTCATATGAAACATGAGAGAGCAAGTGTCATGGACAAATACCTCATGCTAGCAATGACTAGGATACCTAGAGGGACTAGGAGGGATGGTCTCCCCAGTTTGAACTTGAGTAGTGTGGTGCTGGACTTCTGCAGTGGCCATGGATCGTCCATAATAAACACCATGCTGTTGGATATGGTACAATAGCACCTTGGACCAAAGTTCAGTGACTTTGTTGTTGTTTTATCAGATCTGAGGCAATATGTTCTGGACACACAAGCAAAGAGAGGGTTTAAGCTGTCAACTGATGACTATTTGGTGGTGACTTGAATAAGATGGAAGGGGAGGCTGCTTGATGGGCCTGCTACTGAGGGTTTTCCTGGAACTCTCACCTTCGAATGAACTTTTCCTGTATTTGGGTGGAGGTTGGTTCTTGGATTACATTCTTGGCACAACACCTTGTGGTACACCTTGAACTCAGTGATTAGGGGTGAATCTGTATTTGTGAACCCTGATGGTGCACCAGCATGTCAGTACTTGGTTTGGTTTGGTATCTAAAAGCTGTTGGGCAAAGCTTTTCCAGGCGGCTCCTCATAGTTACTTGGCTGGCACACTGACACTGAACTGGCTCAAGGCCCATTTCAGCAAGACAGTCATTCTCAGTAGTCATTCTCTCTGTATACAGGTTGTATGATATCCTTGTCAGTGGTTCTCAGCCCTGGTTCTCCAGACCCAGAGTGCTGCTTGTCTTCTATCCTGCCAGGTTCCTGTAACTGCATTCACCTAACATCCCTTGTCTAAATCAATCCCTGATTACAAGAATGAAAACCAGACACATTATTCAATCATTCATTAGTGGGCATTAACTAAATGCAGATACATATGTAGTGTCCCTAGATTAACAGGCTGATGGAGCAGTTTAACAAAGCACTCAACAGTGATATGCAAGTTGCATTAGGATTGCTGGAATGGAGATAAATGACTGGACCCTCTGTTCTTTGAAACATGGGAGATACCCTAAGCCTATACAGGATTTTCTCTCTTTGAGCTGTAGTGTGGCCAAAAAACATTTAAAGCTAATTAAAAAATAAATGCTAGGAGTAAGATTCCCCCCTGCCCCAACACAGTAATGTGGACCCATGCAGATCAGTTGTTTCTTCCATTTAACTGACATAATAACCTGAGACACAGAATCAGTGCGCATATATTAAAGACCATATCTCTGTATTTCTATTCCTGCTCACTAGACCTCTGAGGTTATGTGCACAAGAGCAACTTTCTGAGGCCTGAACCTCAGAAATTCATTTGGCCTGTAAGTTAACTTAAAGTATTTCCGACACTTCTCAACCTCTGACCTGTTTAAATAATGAAATCTGTGATTATTTCCTGTAAAGTGCTGCTGACTGCTAAAAACATCCTGGGTTGTTATGGGGCAGATCGAACCTTTGCCTAAACATAGGTTAAGCTCTTGCTGAATTCCAGTGAAATGAAGCATGTGCTGCCTGACCCCATGAGCAGAGATTTATTTCCACTACAATGAACCTCACACCTACAGAGTGTCAGCTGCTATAGAATATGGGTCAGTTTGTGCTGCATGATTGAGACAGTTATACTTCTGATTTACACATTCACCTAAACCTAATAAGAGGTCAAAGAAAGTGAAGACATGAATTAAGAAAACCCTCTGTTTGTGCACCCCCCCATAAAATTATAACTACAATTTTCAAATAAATGTTATATGTAAGTAATAATTGCAAATGGATTATTTTTTTTTTTTACCTTTTCACCTCATTTATCTCTTCTGAAAGACAAAAAATAAGCACCTAAATCTTTTCCATACCAATCTACACTCAGTAACCACTTCTGATTATTTTGTCCACTCCAGGCTTAATCTCCAGCATCCTTCAAATCACCACATCTGTCCAATCTCTAGTCAACAGCTGACAACATGCAGCTGTTGCCATGGTGAGCCATCCTAAGCTTTTCCTGGATTGCACAGCACAGTCACAGTTTACACACGCTTACATCGTAACTAATCAGTGTCCCTATCTCACGCATGCACACACACACACACACACACACACACACACACACAAATTCTCCTTTCCCCATCATGCCATTGAGTTTAAGTGGGAACGATATTGTTGTTACACACATAAAGGCATACCTGGCTTGACTATGTGGCTATGTGTAGTTATGTTACACTGAGTGTAACATAACTACTATGTGGTTGGTTAAATTTATGAACTTCTTTAAATTGTCACAACATCATTGAGTTTGTGAGTCTGGATTGTGGTCTATCCCTGAGAGGCTGAAAGGGTTTGCAAAGGCTTAAGAGACAAATCCAACTACAAAGTCATACAGCTCTGTAATTGTTGACTTGAGATTGTGACACTGGAACAGCTTACCTTTTCAGAATTTGCTAAAAAAAAAAAGTGATCTATATGTAAGAGAAATATTCATGTCATTCATAGCAAGTACACAGTTCAACCAACCAAGTTCCCTTGCGACAGCGCTGAAGGTTGTTTTTGTTGATGTTGGGAAAAAACAGCTTGTTTCTATATCCATTAAGATTTTTGTCCATCCCTGGTCCATAGTAACATAGCGACCTGTCAGAGATCAATGCGAGCAGAACGAATGGCAGTTTGATGGAGCCTTCCTGGAGTGCACAGCTCTTCTCAGGTCCCTGGCTCAGATGTGGGCCTCATCTGGACCACATCTGGACCTCATCAAGCCTCTGGCCAGCGGAGGGGGAGGCATGAAGCCGACTGACACAGAACACAAGAGCGCACTGCAGAGGAAATTAAGGAGACAAAGGTGCAACACCTGGGTGAGCTAGCTTCACCGAAGGTCTCACTTCATACTCATATTTAAGTGTATCCAGATGAGTCAGACTCGTCTAAAAGTCACAAGGAAAACAAAGATATTTAAATACAAGCTGTGTGTAAATAATCAAAAAGAGATCTACAGGCATCTATTGGATCTATTGGATTAGATCTGAGCCACAATAAAGTGTGGTGAGATGGCATTATTGTCTTTGAGTCAGTATTGTTCTTATTTGTGTTTAATGAATTAAGACTCCAGAGGACTGATTCAGACCAGCCCTCCATCATTTGACATCCATGTTGACAAATTCCACAGCTTCTTCGAGTTAGTTTCAGGTCATCTAATACTTCCTGTACTTCAAATTCTAGTCTTCGGGGAAATATAAACCAAGGCATGATGGAGCGAGGGCAACTGGATTACTTAGCATGCCCCGTACATTTAGGAAATATAGGACAGCTATGTTGTTCTTTCATGTTGTGATATCATTCAAGCTGCATTGCAGTGGTCTGTGTATCTAATGACTGCTGTTGGGTGTTGGCACATTACTTTAGAGAGAGGGCCCACAAAACACTACCATCCACTCAACAGAGTTTGGTTTGGCTTTATTACTGGTGCAACTAAGAGAAGCACATTTACTAGTGAATTGGGTCTTTAGTCAGCTAGTCCCCTGAGTACACTTTTGTCAGTAATTGGGTTCTTTGCTAATCCTTAAAAGCATTATTAAAACATTTCTCCACAAATAAGAGGAATTTTTATTTGCAAGAAAAGCACTTACTTCCTGTAGTATTTAGCAAAGTTTTCTCTGCCCAGCAGGACTCGTGTCTGCAGCTAGCTGTGTCCAAGCTGTTCCTGTTTAGCACACTGACAGTATATTTGACACAAGTCTTGTTCCAACTTCCTCTCAGCCATAACAGGCCTGAGGGTAGAGCAGGAGGCAGCAATACATCTTGAAGGTTAGCCTTGCTAATGAAGCCAGGCTGGCCAGCAAGACCCCTTGGGTTTTTGTGGCACAATCATCTACATGCCACTCTGCAGGAGAGCTGGATTGAGAGGGTCCTCATGCTTGTTACCAAGTCCCTGCAGGCAGCACCCTAGACAGCCCCAGAGCAAAACCACTGTTAATGAGAAATGAGCCTCCACAATAATAAGTTTCCGGAGAGTGATGCTGATCGATGTCAAACAGGACTAGACTCTACAGTTTCATTGCAAAAGGACAATCAGTGGCTGAAAAGTTTGTGTCACACTGCTACAAAATAAAATCACATGGAGACATTTTGATACAGCAAACCCAAGAAAAAAGAAACAACTTCCATTTAGCTAAACCATGCTCAAGGACTGGGTACCAAAGGTCTTTTTTTGGTACCGACTGATTAGTACTACCAAGTTCCGTAACATGTTCAGGTACACGGTGCCAACTTTTGATATTTCTGTATTGATCTTGTGCAGCCCAATCTCTGACAAGCCTTTACAGAGGTACACATTCATGCACAGCTCAGACTTGCAGATCACTGTAATGACTTGGTGTAGGTGACAGATTTTCTGTTTTCAGCAATATAGCTAACACTGGCTGAAACAGAGCTTGTACTGATGCACCAAATGCTTTGAAGCAATATGATGCAGTCAAAATTATATTTAAGTTGCTTTGTTACATACATATTCATGCATCTGAAACCAATAATATTTTACTAAATAAAAGCATCTCAATAGTCATGTTTCTCGTCACTTCACTTTTATAGGATCTTCAAATGATCTGATGAGTATATTACTATCTTAAGTGTACTGACAGATTATTAAGTGACAAACATTCTGCCTACCTCTTACAAATGTCTCAGAGTTTAGTGTTCTCTGTCACTTTCTGCTCTTTCAGTCACTGCAAAAGAGAGAGAGCAAGGGGTGAGAGCAGGAGTTGGTTTGTTCCCAAGGGTGGCCTAATCTAGGAAATGCCTAATGCAGTGTGACTGGATGGATATTCTGATGAGGTGTTACAAGACAAGAGTTCATACTGATTCAGCAAGAGGACAAAGAGCTAATTGATAGTAGAATAAGCTATGTCCCTCCTTGGAAACCAACGGGGGCACAGCTAGCCCTGCTATTGCAGTTTGGTTACAATGCTATTAAGTTACCATGACATTACCTATAACGTTCATGTGTTTCAGCAGTACAGTATATACAGAGCTATCAAATTTCTATGCTTCCATGGTATCATGTCATTACCCTCCATTTGTGGTCAGATGGCTGGTCGCACGTAATCATTCTCTGTCATTTGCAGATGCTGCACGCTATGGAAAGGTTGTAATGAGGTGTAAGTCCAGAGCCTGAGATGAGGTGAACTTTCTTTGGGCTTGGATAATGCTTCCCTAATTGCTATTCCTATTCTGATTTCCCCTGATACAAACACTTATTTTGTTCTGTGCATGTATTTGTAGATGGAGAGCCAGGCAGCTCTGAGTAGCTTGTGTTCACACATCTGGAAGCATATTTCCTGATGAGAGGTTCACAGCTTATCCATGTACAGCTGGATACTTTTAAACACTTCCAACTCACAAGAAGTGTCCTAAAGACTTAAAGGCCACTTGCAAAGGTGTCCAGGTGTCCTTGTGTGCTTGTGTTTTGTTGTTTATTGAACAAACTAATGACTTATGTCTGTGTTTATCTATGTAAGTGCATGAGTATGATTGTATATGTTTGGTATGCATGTGAAGGCATGTATATCAATGAGACAGAAGATAGGAATGTACTATAATGTAATGTGTGAGTGTTTAGTAGACATATGATTATTATCCAGCTCGAATGTGACACTAGAGGCTATGCATGAGATTGCAACTCCTCCCAGTTGATTCAACATTTCAAACATAATACACTGTTTTATTTACAATGGCATACTGAGATGCATTTCAAAGAATTTGATTACACAGTCTGCAAACACAAGCCAACTGGCTCAACCCAACGTAATTTATACTCCAAATGCAAACTACTGTCACATTACTTTTTGAAGTAATCCAAGACAAAAGATGAAAAATGCATCCCGAGGTTTAACCTTAGATAATGTCCCCATTTTAGAGGGGGGTTACAGCTTGAAATGGAAACTAATCCGGTGTGAAATAGGTCTCGAGGCCAATCCACTGGACCTGCCCAAAAGGAAAACGTATCACATGCAGAGAAGGATCTAGTGTCGTCAGTTTCTGGGGGAGAGAAACCTGACATGTTGTTCTCTCAAGTGGCTGTTGACAGCACTGCAATTTATTGTACCCTCATTATTTTTGTTCCATGATGAGGTATCAACAAACTCAATAGGAGAATCACAATAACAGCCGCAGCACTCATAAATAATGCAACTGTTTGACTGGATACAGGGTGAATGGAGACTGCACAGACTACAAACCCAAAGTGAGCTCCCAAAGAGACCTCACAGAATGAGCTTAGGGAGGTTAAAAGGCCTGTCAACAACATAAACAACATCCTGAGCAGAGACAGGGGCCCTTGGGCGTTTTAATCTCTCCTTTTCTCTCACTCTGCTTCTTTGCAGCTCTCTGAGAAAAATGTGGTCGTTTTCCATTTCACCTCTCACTGAAACAAAAAGAGCTGTCTCCTGTTGCTAACTTCTTTCTGCACGCAGTTCTAATCCTCTTCTAAAGTGACCCTCCAAAGAGCTTAAAGGCATCTTGGGGGTCACAAGCAGGATTGTTCGAGCTGACATTGACTCAGCCAAAGTCTATGCAGCCTGTAGATGTTGTTTAAAATCAAACTAAATGCATTATCTTCTGCCAGGAATGCAACTTCAAATGTATAATGGAAGAACACGAGAGTCACTTGAGTTTAAATGTTATCTCAAGTTCTTTCAACAAATTGTATTAAATTATCTGTTTCAACCCAGAAAAAAACGCTGTTGCATATTGTGTTGTGAATTTAAGTACATGGCATATTCATATATTGAGTCTTCAGAATCTTGTTTTTCTTCAAACAAGAGAGTATATTTGCCAGTGGGATGAGATAATCCCACTCATTTCCAATGCTATTCAGCTTGTTTCCATAATTTTCTTGAAGCAAGAGTCATTTTCTTGATACTAGTGGGATTGTTTTAACATTATTTATACTTATTCCCAGAAAAAATTCTGAAACAAGTGAATTGCATTGGAAAGTGGGATTTTCTCATTCCATTGGCATATTTTTTTTACATTTGTTTTAGTAAAAACAAGATTATGAGATCATTATGAGGCTGAATGACTTGTTGAAATGGAGATTTTTTGCAGTGTTGGCGGAGACAAACAGTCAAAGTAGCAGCCATCATTACTGGTGTGTTATGATGCACATCTGGATTAAGTCCATGATGGAGCCATTTGGTTTTCCTCTGTTTCCACTTTGTACTCCTCCTCTCCTCCTCAGTCCGTCTCTCTGTCTGAGCTAACAAAGCACAGTCAAGCCTGTGCATTAGCTTGATCTTCACAGGGGTATACGATATCGATTGCTAGATTTCTGTGTTATGATAAATTCATGGCGAGCTGTAGACTTCTCTCAGAGGCTGCCAGTTCATTAGGTTTCTGTTGTGAGATGAGTAGAAAACTCATATCCTATTCAATAAAGTTGAATAATTGATGGAAGTAGCGCTCATTTCTCCATTCAGTGCTCAAAGCATTGTCAACCTTGAAAAGCTTTACTGCTCTAATAGCAGTCAGTGTTTTAATGGGTTTGGTTAATTCAGTTGTGTGTTTGAAATTGTGACATAAAGATCTATCTATCTATCTATCTATCTATCTATCTATCTATCTATCTATCTATCTATCTATCTACCTGTTTGTATGTCTATCTGTCTGTCTGTCTGTCTGTCTGTCTGTCTGTCTGTCTGTCTATCTATCTACTTCTCCTTCTGGACATAGGCTTCAGATATGAGCCATAAGAGATATATTTATATGCCTCCAGCATATAAATGAACAAGATATTTTAGGGTGTGGTCTGATAGTTTTGTACCATGTCATTCAAAAACATTTTCATTTTCAACACCTTAATATGCCACATTCAACTGTTACTATTTTGTGTAAACCCTCTTTTGCTGTCAAACACAAACACATTTCTCTTTCAGTCCAGCAGTCAGACAAAAGAACTTCTGGCAGGTCAGATAGACAGCTGCCATGAGTGTGTGTGTGTGTGTGGGTGCGGGTGTGTGTGTGGGGGGCGGGGGAGTTGGTTCCCTCTGCTTCAGTAGCTCCTGTTTATATTGCCATTCTCACAATGCCCTTGTAGGTGTGGTAGTCTGTCCCTGGAGACCCTCATTAGCAAGGCAATGATGACTGGTCACTGTGAGCCGTGTGGAGCTACACTAGGGGCCCCTGGGAGATGGTCATACCAGGGTGCTAGTCTGGGCGAGAGGAGGGGGTTGTGGAGTTGAAAGAGCAGGGGACACAGTGGGCACAGAGAATCTCTCCAGCGGCCCTTTTAGTCCAGATCAGGTGTCAACACTGCATGCCAGAGTTTATTTAGCATAGGGCAACAAGTTGTGAGGAAATCTGATCCTCTCAGAGATGGCGGGTTGCCTTTCCTCACACTCCAGCAGCCCTGTGGCTGGACATCGGGCCACAGTTTCCCCACTACCAGGGGCATGCATTACTTCTTCAACCGCACTCACTTTTGCCCCCCCAGTATGAGGCCTGTCCAGCAACTCTTAGGTTTCACAGACACCGCTAGTAAAGCCCACTGACGACAGCCCTGTCGGCGGTGTGTGAAGCAGAAAGGGGATCGTCTGACGTGGGCCGCTCCCTGGACTTGGTGTGTGCGGAATGCCCTGGAGAAAGAGAGGAGGACATCGCCACTTCTAAGAGGAGAGCACCACTGCTTTTGACCCTCAGCTCATCTCGGCATGTAACGCAATCTGTCATCGTGTGCCACAGCAAGTTTGGGTCTTTCGCTCTGATTTAACTTGAGCCTCCTCCTCCCACTATCCATCTAAATCTCCTGTATCAATCTCTCTCAGCTCAGGGCAAACCTGCTTTATCTGTCCTGATGGGTGGGGAAGATAACACATTGATTAGCTATCTGCATTCATGATTGGATGAAAATGGCAGATGGATATCATTGAAAACACTTGACTTTTGATCCTATTACCAATTACATATCTTTTCCCTGAATGATACTTTCAGTCTAGCTCATTATGGGCCCATATCCCGCATCGAGGAAAGACAAGTGGCGTCATCTGGCAGTGGCACGAGAGTTGTACCTGAACCACCACCACTGCACTGAGCCCTTGAGATAAAGAAAAGCACTCAGCGCTGTGTTTACAGAGCCCTTTTTAAAAATGAGATAAAGGCAAAATAAAACAACACAAAGACTGCTCATCGCACGGCACATCAGTCATCTACCAAATGAGAGAGAGCCGGAGTTCAAAATCACAGATGCAGTTCATGACTTGAGAGGAAAAGCCCAAATGGGGATAAATTTGTTTTATTGGTGTTGTCATGTTGAGTGTGATGAGTTCTCCATCATGCTCATTCGTTAGTGTTGCCAGAAGTGAGAAAAGCTCAGCGTCTGGTAAGACACTCAGCCTTATCCACTCTCTTGAAGCATTGCTTGGTTATGAAGTGCACAGATCGTGAGTATTCCCAGGATGCTCTGCTGTATCTGAGGTCATTCTGGATTGCTTTTTTTTTTTTTTT
>OMKZ01037385.1:4668-31660 GCA_900302535.1 Neoniphon sammara | reverse complement strand
AAAAAGAATTATGCCCAATTATAGGCTGTTGGCTATTTTGTGTTTTAAATAAATGTTATACACACCATTCTAAACTCCATGTGGTGTGTGTGTGTGTGTGTGTGTGTGTGTGTGTGTGTGTGTGTGTGTGTTAGCGACTGCATTAGCTGGGCTCATTTCACTCTGCAGGGAGAGTCTAGACTCCAGCTGACCATGTGGTATCCATCTCCTCTCTGGTACTTAAAAAAGAAACCAGAAGTTAATTAGATCATGTCCAAAGACCCCTGAGACGGCTCAAGTGTTTGTGTGTATTGGTTTTACTCGTCGTTGTGGTGAACTGAGGACATAAGATTTGATAGCTTATGCGATGCTCACATTGTTGCTGACAAATGAAAGTTTGTAGCTGTGACTAATACATAGTGCAGATTGCCTGATGATGTCACTGCAATGTGATACGGTGAGCTCTGGGGAAAAACGGAAATTGCAAAGATACTACTAATACTTACTAATACTTAGAAAGTATTTTTGTGTCAGTTTTTTCTATGATTCTAATACTGTTGTGATATCAGTCTGACGTGAGTTAGGAAAGTGCTGTTTTCCTGTAGGCTAACTTAAGCATTATGAAACAGAATAAAGTGCGTGTAACTTGTAATGGATTTGAAAATATGCTTTTCTTAGAAAAAGAAAAAATATCATTAGAAACTAATTAACTGGTAACCATATGGAGATTATAGCCAGTGATACATGAACAACTGATTGGATCAAGGTTGATTTTTACTGTCTGAGTCTGGTGGCTTCCTAACAAATAATCCTTTAAAAGGCCTATTAAAATGTCGCTGAAGGGCTATAATAATTGTCTGAAATAATAGGCTAACAACAACAACAACAACAACAATAATAACAACAACAACAACAACAACAACAAAAACAACAACAACAACAACAATAATAATAAATATCATAAGTTCACAGTTGTTTTAAAAACAATTGTGAGAGTTGAGTAAAAAAATGAACCTATTGCAAACTGTTATGTTTTGTTCACCATAAATAAAATTAAAGATGAAACACTTAAAAATGGAATTACTTTAAAAAAAAAATACCAGCCAAACAGTATGTCTTATATTCTTGACTCAATAGCATATAGGGATGAACTTCGTGAGTGAAGTATAATTTTATTTTAACAGAATGAGCCTACGTCTGGGGAAAAAATGTGTAAAGAAGAGATTTCATCTTGAGTGAAAAGTCTCTTCCATTAGACAGTTTATCACTGAAAAATACTGACCCATGTTGAAGAGACCTATTCTCTGAAAGGAAAATAATCAGTGTAGATAAAATACAAATCAGAGAGTTGTGAAGCCTACATCCATACATTTTCTGTAACATCATGAGATAAAACACCACACTTCATTTCCAGCCAAAAACTGTCATCATCTACAGCCTGGGGTTTATTTTTAGCATATTTCAGCTAGTAATAGCCCCACGTGTCTAACGTAGTCGTTGTTGGTTTATATTTAGATCAGACACTCAGCCGGCTCTTACGTCAATGGAATCCCGTGCGTGCGTCAGACGGAAGAACGTCTTTGTGGAAGCGACGGCATTGGCTCATGACCCGGAAAGTTCCACCGCCCCGTTAACCAAATATGGACAAAGCCACGCCTTTTGTCGATGCAAGCAAAATAAAACAGACTAAATGGCTCTTGATGCATTGCTGTAGCTTTCTCCCAAGTCCTGACAGTGTGTGTGCTCACAGCAGCTGGCAGAGGTGACATCCATGGCTTTCATTCGTTTGGAATAAATGAAAACAAAAAAATTCAAAATCCGGATATTTGAATGAATCAGGTGAGTGAAAGTGGACTTTGATTTGCATGCTTTACTACTCACTTACTTTATTGGGGCACATTAACGGTGATGATGTTCTAGCAGTTCAGAAAATTCAGTCTTTATTAAAGTTGTGCTATATGCTTAATTACTTCCATAATAATCTGAGCCCTTGCGACAAACCTAAAGTATTAGGACTGATAGGAATTCTGCCCTTGCTGCCTTATACGCTAATCAATTAGTTTGTTGGACAACTGTTGAAAATATTATTTTTATTTCAAAACTGTTAAGGGAAAAGTCCCGTTGTCTAGGTAGCAGTTAGGGTTTTACAGTTGTTTTATGTCAAAGTTTTAACTTCCATTATTGTTTCATTTGTTCTCAGGAGTTATAATTTCACCTCTTGATAGCACAGTACTTTTGGGCTACATTATACATCTGGCGTGCTACATGACAAATAGATGTTAAAGGATAGTTTCTTTTATTATTAACTATGAAATTTCGCAGAGTGGGATCCATGAAGTATTTAGACTACTACAATTACTACTGTGCTGTAAAGTCTCAGAAGTGGCAGAGCAGATGTTCACTACTGTGTCACTGTCTTGTCCTAATCTTATCCACTGTCTGGGGTCTGTTTTCACATATAGATATTTAGCAGGGTTAAGTCATTACTATTTCATTTAATGTCTTTTTCACGAGTTAACAATATTTCTTAGGTTTGAAGTGTGGTACCAGTAGGCTTACGCTGTTTATAATACAAGTGGATATTTATTTATTTATTTTTTAACAGAAAAAATGTGTTTTGCACTTCAACAAGGGAAGAGGGCAGTTTACTAGGCTTAAAAACTGTGATTTTCCTTATTGATTTCAGTAACAAGTCAGTTTTAATGGTGAGCTTAACTCAACCATTTTCATAAAGTGACTGTAAAGGTGTGCTTCACTTTTGGATTGAGCAACTGAATGAGAGAGTTAACATTTACACACATCCATTCACACACACACACACACACACACACACACATACACACACAGGCTTTGCCACCTTTCCTGCTTCAGCTGGCATTTAGCCCACCCTGAAATACAATCTTCTGCACACCCTAGTACAGTCCTTGTGGAAGAGGGTTGCCCTCCTCTGAAGGAGGTTTCCAAAGGATTAAACGCCAGCGACACAATATCATTGCTTCACTTGACCACCTCCTACATTTTCTGAGCAGGACTGACAGGTCCTAAACTTAGTGGAAGGGCATGCAATGAGAAATGAGAATGTGTCTGTTTAAGGTGCTGAATTGTCGTAAGGGTGGGTTTTGAAAAAGGTTTGAAAAATGTCGATGCACTAAAGCAGTCATTCACTTTAAAAGGGCATTCAAATGTTTTTTATACGTGCATTCATAAACAGTCATCTAATATTATCGGACCAACTCGCTTGCTTTCATTTTGAAAGTTTGATAATAAAACATGATGCTTTTAGCATGTACAAACTACAGCAATATGACCCAGTTTATATTGATTTTTGCCAAAGAAATTAGAATGTATGATGGTAGCTTGTGTAGCATTTACATACATATAATCTTTTATCAACAATTTAGACATTTCTAAGTATCTAAGCATTCTGAAAACATTTTTATATGGTATGGCAAATGAACTGAAAAAAAAAAACAGCCTTATTACTTGGACTAATATTCAGATTAGGTTTCATCAGCTGCAATCATAGCTGTCGTTCTCTCTCCTAGCAATGCCCTGTGTACAAACCCAGTATGGTACCCTGCTCCATGACAACTACTTCAGCTCTGAGTTCCTGAACCCTGACCTCAGTGCCAAACTGGTAATGGACATCAGTGGCCAAAAGGACCAGCTGTCTGCATCTTCGTTGCCCAGCATCAACACTTTGGTGGGGAATGGCTACGTGGGGGAGTTTGATGCCTACTCTTGCAAGATCGCCACCTCAGCCACCGCCTCAACTGTTTCATTCAGCCATGCTACAGTAGCAGGAAGCTCCAGCCCTCAGACGCAGCACCAGCCGTTCAAGCTGGACGACCTCCAGGTGTTTGGCTGTTACCCAGGCTCCTTTGCGCTCAGCTACCTCGATGAGACTCTTTCATCTTGTGGCTCTGACTACTACAACAGTCCAGTTTATGCTGCTGGCTCTCCCCCAACGCCGGGCTTTCAGACGCAGTCCACACCTGCCTGGGATTCCCCTTTCAGCCCCTACTCTTCAACCCCCCCGACCTCGGCGGCTGATAAGGCTGCTTTGGCTCAGCAGCTCTCTTTCTTTACCTTCAACCCAGCAACTGAGCAGCACGCTCCCCTCGGGCAGCATCAGGACCTTCAGCAGGGCCAGGAGGACCCATTTTTTCTGTCCCCTCAGCAGCATGCCTCCCCACTTCACTGCCCCCCGATGCCCCTGGACCACGGACCTCTGGAAAGCCAGAGGATAACGGAGGGAGCCATGACGTCTCCTAAAATCTGCAGCACAGCGGCTAGTGAAGGTCGCTGTGCAGTTTGTGGGGACAATGCATCCTGTCAACACTATGGAGTCCGCACCTGTGAGGGCTGCAAAGGTTTCTTCAAGGTACAGAGCTGAACTTTGACACAGTTTATTCTGCCTAGTTACACAGACTAAAGGCGACATTCATAGTGATTATTCATATTTTTATTTGTATTGTAGAATTATGACCCTGTAGTAACACGGCTCATTTGTTTATTCCTCACAGCGAACTGTACAGAAAAATGCTAAATATGTGTGCCTCGCCAATAAAGACTGCCCAGTAGACAAGAGGCGGAGAAACCGCTGCCAGTTCTGCCGTTTCCAGAAATGTCTTGCAGTGGGAATGGTCAAAGAAGGTAATGCAATGTCAGACAAACTTAAACCTTTCAGTAGCTAATGTATGGTGATGAGAAACTTGGGTTTGTAATGAGAGTCTTGTGAAACCAAAGCTTGGAATGACAGACATATGTAACTGGAGCTTTACAGTGCCAGCTGCAGAAAAAGAGAAGCTGAATCCGATACAGCAGTTGTTTTTCAAGTGGTGCAGTGGGAGCCATGTGAGAGTCGCAAACGTGTTCTTTAAATCAATATTTTTCTTTTTTTTTTCCATCTCTTAGTTGTTCGCACAGACAGCCTCAAAGGTCGCCGGGGTCGTCTACCGTCTAAACCTAAGACTGTGGCTGAGGCTTCATCCACCACCCCCCATGTCAACATCATATCTTCTCTCATCAGAGCGCATTTAGACTCCAACCCAACTGTAGGAAAGCTGGACTACTCCAAGGTACGGATCAAGACTTGTCGCATTCTCAGAGGTGCTTTTGATTGATCCGACTGGTTATAGTGAATGTATGTAAAATGGATTTAAAGACATTGGACAGCTCACTGAACATGTTTGCAGTTCTCTTCAGAAAACCAAAGGCATTCAGGATGACAGTAGCCGTTACCCCTCTCCTCTCTTATTCCTCAGTACCAGGAGACAGAAGTCAGCCTGTCAGAGAAGGAGGACGCCAGTGACATCCAGCAGTTCTACGACCTTCTGTCTGGAGCCTTGGATGTGATAAGGAAATGGGCCGAGACAATCCCAGGATTTACAGACTTCTGCATGGAGGACCAGCAGCTGCTCCTTGAATCTGCTTTTGTTGAACTCTTCATCCTTCGGCTGGCATACAGGTTGGTTTGCTTTAAAAATCAAAAATGACCTCAATTGTTATTTCAGTATACTTTGTGCATCTTTTAAGGGGCTAATTGTATTAATGGCTTCAAACTGTGTGAAGGTCAAGTCCAGAGAAAAACAAGCTGATCTTCTGCAATGGAGTCGTCCTTCATCGCATGCAGTGTGTGCGCAGCTTTGGTGACTGGATCGACTCCATCATGGAGTTCTCCCAGAGCCTTCACCGCATGAACCTAGACGTGTCCTCCTTTGTCTGTCTCGCAGCGCTCGTCATCATCACTGGTGAGGCTCATGCACACAGCCTGAATTTTACATTTTTGCGCATTATGTATCTGTTGTGTCAGAAAGCTAGACCCTGCCTGTGTTTCTAACTGGAACGCGTTTGCATCTAGATCGCCACGGCCTTAAAGAGCCCAAACGGGTGGAGGACTTCCAGAACCATCTCATCACTTGTTTGAGGGAACATGTGAGTGGAAATGGATCTGATCTGAGCCGGACCCAGCCCAACTTTCTTTCGCGTCTGCTGGGCAAACTCCCTGAACTGAGGACACTCTGCACCCAGGGCCTGCAGCGCATATTCTACCTGAAACTGGAGGACCTGGTCCCCCCTCCACCAATTGTGGACAAGATTTTTATGGATACCCTGCCATTCTGAAAGTAAAAGCCAAATAAATACAAAGAGAAAAACTTAACTCTGGAAAAAACACGACAGACACAAAGGAGCTGGAAAGCAAACACCCTACTCTGAGCTCTTTACCTATCGAACTCTACTGAACATGTTTCGTGAGGTGTGTGCTTGCAACAAGTGTCTGACTCTGTTCCAGTGACCTGTTGACCATTATTTTTCTAATGTTAAGTTTGAAAACTGAATTTAGTACATATGTAAGTACACAAAAATGGTTATCTTAGTTTCAGCTCAGTGAATTTGTCACAGAGCTGAAATTTAACAGTTCAGGAGATAGGTTTAATAGTTTTTTGTGTGCATTTGTAGAGTGGCTTTATTGCTTTGCAACATGTGTGAACACTGTCTTTGCACGCTGCAAACTGGACATGGGTGGCGGGGTAGATGTGATGCAGTGTTATGTAGTCAGCTTTTACCCCCCAAAAAACCAAAACACTATGATATGAACACAAATCACTTTAAAACAATGTCTTGAGCATTGTTTTTTGATATCCCACTTGGATGTTGGAGTAGTAATTTATTTAGTGCACATGGACAGACAGACTCACACCTCCTACACTCTGTCTTTAAAAGAATTGTAGAATCCTAGTTTTCAAAAAATTTTTTTTACAAATTTGAAGCTCTTACACTGCAGTCATTTATTGTATCACAAAAGATGGTTATAGTCCGAATCGTGCACCTGTGGAAGGTCTTGGACCAAAGTATTCTTATTTTGATACTACAGATTACACACCTTAAAGCCTTAAACTGACTTAAATGTACTGCCATAACTCTTACACTGCCATTTTGCGACACCTTGTAAAAGCTGTTGCTGGCAGGGCTCCCGTTGCCTAACCTATCTGTGTAACAGAACTTTTAACTAAATTCTATTTCTTATGATTTTAAAATCCAGAAATAGACACCGGTAGGATGAAAATGTCTGTAAAAGTGCCTTTAAAAAAGCCTTAATCACTGAACCACAAAGAGGCTTGGTGAATGCAGATTCACAAATTTCATTCCAAATATCACATAATATATGGACCCCATATTTAAAAGGTTGGAAAAAGTAGAATCCTTGAAACAAATATCACCATCAGCATTTCTGATCTTGAATTTTATATGTTCAAAAAATCAGGTCGGTGCCAGCTTTTGATTTTAGGAGTATTAACATGTTATGACAAAAAGCATGTAATATAGCATATAATACTTAAATGCACAAACTGCAGGTGCGAGACTGGAAAGGTTTTAATTGATGACAGTTGGTTTAGGACCGAGGACCTTCCCCAAAGAACTAAAGCTTATTACATGACAGTATAATTCATAATTGGAGCTGTTAGGGCTGAGATAAAGCTGGATATGAAAAGCAAGTCTCCATATTTCCACAATTAGATACACACTTTTCATCTTTTGTGGGCATGTGTGTTTATGGAAGATGAATACTGAAAACTTTACACGTAAAGATGCTTGAAAATCCAGTTAAAATCTCTTGCTGATGATGACTTGTGTTCATAACTGATAAAAAGAGACATTTCATATTTTAGAGCCATTATTTGGTTTGTCCTTTTGGCTGTTAAACGAAAACACTTAGTTACATCGCCCTTTATGTGTTTTGAACCTGAAATCTGTGTGTTTTTGTACGCCTCTGCTACTGTTATTGTCATCTTCCACATTCTTCTAAATAGGAGTGTGTGCAGTTTTTATATGTTGCCTTTGTTTTTTAATCTCAAAATGGATTTGGGAATTTCTTAAGTTCAAACCACAATGTAACATGATCAAAGATGAGCAGCTAAGAGCACTCCAGTGTTCAAACACAGTACACAGAAAACTTCTTCCCTTCGTGTTTTATCGGTTTTGGAGGACATCTTTATTGACTTAAGGAATTTGAAATACTGTGAGGGCTTTTGTAATATGGTGCAGAACTATTCAGAGAGAAAATATTTAATAATAAAAAATGCTGAAAATACATCACTGGCTACCTTCATTTATATACATGAAATGAAGTGATACAGTTCTTCTAAACCATCTCACCATTGTCAGAATATACTTTTTCTGATATTTCCAAACACACAATTCAGTTTCTTGTAGTTTCTGTGTTTAAAGCTTTAAATCCAAGACTTATACAGTCCCTTTATATCTGCAGCTGACCAAATAATGGGTTTATTTCTTCATTTGAGATTGAAATGAAATGTTGAGTCACACCTAAAATATTTGATTCTGACTCCTTGTGCAAAATTAATTGAAAGGGGGATGTTTTGTGTTCTATTCTTGGTGGGAAATATTATTGTAAATTATGTCTCTATGCCAAACACAGTTCATTAGCTAGGTACATAGGTCAGTTCATGCAATACAAGCATAAGTTTTGACCTTATTCAGCACTTAGTATTACTTCTGTGCTTAATATGTGACAGTCACCTGTTAATTATGTGGTGAAAAGTGACCAAAACTCGTCCTTTACTCACTTTTTTGTCAGCCTGTGGTGTTTTTTCACACAAGGCGTTATATTGACAACCTCCATGATCAGATTCCAGTCTGTGTGCCATTCTCAGCCACAGCAGACTGCAGTACAGACTGCATTCAGCCGCTTGATATCTGATCCTACTGTACACCATGCTCCGGTCATCTGGATTTTGGTGTTGGCAGACAGAGTGGAAAAAAGGGACAAGAGGAGAAACGAGGAGGAGGCAATAGGAAAGCTAGCTAACATTGAGATGTTCATTATGTTACAAAATGGCAAGCATGTTGCCCAACTCACGTCCTAATGGGTACAGTGGACAAGATGGACTGTGCCTTTAGTTGTAACCACCTCTGGGATTATATTTTTGATCTGGTCTTCCACTGACATATTAATGGAAGAGACAGCTGCATTAATCTTTTTGATCTTTTGCGGTGAGTTTGTATGTTTGTGGGGTTTTTTTTGACTGTGATGTGGGTGCGTGTCCGTGACAGGTCACACCTTCAGCCCGTTCACATTGTGCAGACCCAACTCAAAATATATGCGGTGTCAATTCTGTCTCATGTTTGAAGTTATGCTTCCTGACCCCATCTTTTTCCAAAAGTGGAAATGTACCATCTGGAGCTGCTATTGACCTGCTGACCTCTGTCCTGACATGCAACACTTTGGATCCAGGAACGAGGTCTAGCCTTACTGCTGTATGCACGAAACATTAAGTCCCGTCCACTAGTTTGTGGCACACTTGTCATGGTGATTTGCTGCACAAACATACCAGTCACCATATTTTTGAACTGTGCTTGTGCATATTCTCCTCATATATGGCAGGTTTAACATAGGTTTGGCATTCTTCAATCCAAGATTTATCAAAATGTTGATACCCATCATTTATAATCATACATACATAACACAATGTCACAGCTAGCTTTAGTGAGGAGAAACTTACCACTGTGCTTCTTGCCTTGAACACGATCCAACAGAGCACTCATTTTCCACCTCAAAAACCATTTTAAATGTCCCTTTTGAAAAGGGGAAACTCACAACACAGGCAATTATATCTTGAGATTCTCCACCCCAATAAAATTGGGGTGGAGAATCCCTTTTATTTCATTTTTTGGCAAACGGTATTTTCTAACAGGTCTTATTTCCCATTTATGATAATACATTGCCTTGTAAAGTTATACATCCACACTGTTCTGCTGCTAATGCTGCATTCACTTGAACTCAGACCTCAGAATTTCCGTCTATAAATGTGACAACATGGTGTTCACGATGCCAACCCAGCAAAAATGGATGAAAATTTGGACTTTCTTTTTGTGAGCATTCATTTATCCCAAGCTGAAACAGTAAATGCCATGTTGTTGCAGGCTTTACAAGGTGGAAATTCAGAGATCCAAGTTCAAGTGAATGCAGCATTATGGACATAATGGCAGAAAGTTGTGGATACTTACAAGGCAGCATATTATTGTAAATGCTAAATAAAACGTGTTAAAAAGCACCATCTGCAACCGTTTTTTGGGAGTGGAGAATGTAAAGATGTATTTGACTGTGTTGTGAATTTCCCCTTTTCAAAAATGACATTTATAACTGTTTTTGAGGCTGAAAACGAGTGTTAGATTGTGTTGAAGGTTAACTAGAAACTGCAGCAGAGTAGTAAATTTATTGTTGCTAAAGCTAGTGGTGAGGTGTCTTATGTACTGTTATAAATGATGGGTATCAACATTTTAATATGGCCACTAAAATATTGAACCTATCCTCTAAAGTGCAGTGAACCATAAGATATTGCTTCTAATTATGTTGGTGTTATATGAAATATTATAATGAACATTGCTACTGTTTTCTGTAAGCCCAGTGCGCCTTTTCCCACTGCTACTGATGTGTAATGCACCACTTTACAGGCTGATGGTTTTTCATACTTTGCAGACCACAAGTTGGCAAAGTTAAGTTTTTATTAAATAAAAAACTAAAGCTCTCTATTGGGGCATCTGTTAACATAACACATAAAAGTGCTGTGTTGCCACTACCAACTTGACAGTAAATAAATAAGGAGACATCTTTGGGTAGCCAACTAACTGAATTAGCTTGTATTTTTTTTGTTTGTTTGTGTGTTTAGCATACTTTTCAAATAACTCCGTTAGCACTGTCAATGACAGAACTGCAATCACATATAACATGAAAAAAAAAACAAAAACAAAAAACAATTTACTGGTCTATTACAAAGATGTTGGTGTGTGTGTGTGTGTGTGTGTGTGAGAGAGAGAGAGAGCGAGAGAGAGCAGCTGACTGCTGGAGAGGATATTGTTCCAGAGGGAGGAAAGCTAATAGGTTTGTTTGTGAGGATGCTGCACCTGTCGTTTATTGATGGACTGAGCTGTAAATAACTCTGTGAGGCTGTTTAGTGCTTTGTGGGGGGCTCCTGTGTTTCTTTCTCTTGGCTACTTTCTCTTCAGAACCTCTTTATGCATTCTCTCTCTCTCTCTCTCTCTCTCTCTCTCTCTCTCTCTCTCTCTCTCTCTCCTGCTGACATTCATCTTGCACTTACAGAGGTTAAATAGAGGATTCCTCTTCACAGTCAGTACTGTTTAGATAAAGACACATATGTGAAGTGAGACACATACAAATTACTTCACTATAAAGCCCAACTTTCCATTTTGGTCGTACAGAAAGTCTCTGTTATTATTGTACTGTATGTTCTTCCTCTGGCAAGCAATACATTCAGTTACACACTTATATCTGTACAAGACTAATAGTCTGAGAGTGGGTGTGTTGTTGAGTGTGGAAAACCCTCTGTGAGTGTATTTATAGCAGGCCATTGTTGAGCCCATAGAAACCTCTGTAATTGGATCTGGTCTCTCTCACTAAGAGAGTCCAGTGATAAATGAGTTGGCAGACGTCACTGCTCATGCCATCCCTGTGATAACTGTACGGCCCATATCACTTTCTTAAGCCCTTAGTGCCCACAGGATTAAGTTCATAAGTGAATGGTAAGCCGGTTGCATTATCGTTCTGAAGCGTGCAAAGCGTGTGAAAGGGAAGTTTGCTGGGAAGCTGTTTGCTCGACAGAAATTCAATCTTCTTTGTATTTTAGATTTACGTTGAGTAAATGAGTGGTTTTTCTGCTCACATGGTGTTGGACTTGAGAGAGAGAATCATGCGTTGCAGCTTACACTAGTTTAATTACAATTAAGCTACTTTTTTTCCCCTTTAAAACAGCTTTTCTTTTACAAGAGCTAAAGTGGCTCATTGCCAAAATAGTTTGCAATGGAGAAAAAAAAAAACACTGGCAACTTATGCATTCAGTGTTTAAGTCTGTCATCTGTGTTATTTATAGACCTCAGTCTTCATTCCACTGTGCATCAAAAACAACTTGAAAGAGCACAGAGCACAGAGCATCATTACAGAAAGTAGAGGATAAATGTAGCAAACATATTTCTTGCTTTTATTTATTTCTTTAGCTTCTGTTTACTACGATCGGCCACCAAAATTAGATAACAGAGCTTCTCTGAAAAAAGTGTCCAAATAATTGACTAAGTTCTAATAAAAAATGAGTGATATATACTCTTTTCTTATTTTTTCTTAACTCTTCAACAACAAGCAATAAATGCCTCTGAGCTGTTTTGCATGCTGTTAGGCACAGAATGAGAAAAAGGAGCAGACTGTGTAAAAGAAGTGACCACTGCCTGTCTGCTGACACCGAGCATTGTTGTCAAAAAAAGCAAAACAGTAACAGTGCTGCTTTAAGGAGCTTCTTAATAAGAAATGCAAAGGCTGCTCGAGACAGGATGAGATTAAAAGGTTTCACAACATCAGGACAGCATAGTGCAGCTTTATAATATTTACAGAGATGACATTGCACCGCCATACATTTCTCTCTCTCTGTCCCTTTCTCTCTCTCTTTCTCACCATGTCGGAAACTTCCCTCTGCTCACGAGGAGAATATGAGAATGTTACAATTATAAAACAAGATTGACAGGACGGCTAGTGTTGCACTAGCAGATGACAGTTCCTGGCGGCCTGCCCGGAAGTTATTCACAGCAAAGCCACCGCACACACACACACACACACACACACACACACACACACACACACACACACACACACACACACACACACACACACACACACACCCTTTAGAAAGTCCCAACATAGGGATCAAGTGTAAAGTAGTGGTGGTGCAAATGGGCTGGTGGACGGGGAATGAGGGTAAGGTTGGGTGGGGGAGGCGGACAGGAGGTTCAAGGTCAGAGCGAACACATGGTGCAAAACAGCAAACACACTGGTGCAGGTGGGTGGCACAGGGTACATCGTATATTAATAACAACAACAGTAGTCAGCGATTCAGACACGCTGCTAGAAGTGATGTGGATAAAGTATTTGCCTGCTTTGACTGCTAGAATGTGCTCTGAATTCCTACCAGCTTCATAACTGTCACGCGGAAAAACAGTTTTTGAACTCTTTCGAGAATTTCCGTCTCATTAAGTGTCCTGGAGGCGATGAGGCACCACAGTGGAAACTTGAGAAACTGAGCCCGGGCCGCAGGTCTTAAGCTGGAATTAGCATGCAGGCTTTCACACAATGTAACAGAGGAGCAGCATGACAATGACATGTTCAGTATTCAGTGTCAGAGGGATGGAAGCTAAGCGAAATCCCCTGCACAGAGTTACGTAACGTGTCTGAAGTGGAGAGGGCTGGCATCCTTTAAGGTTTGAACACGGGTTGACACTGAGGTCAAAACCGGCTGCACCTCTTGAGTGTATGGGCGGTATGGTGGTTATCTGTCACCCACAGTGCTCTGCTGCTTTAGAATCAGCATATTATTCTATTTTTAAACCAATATCAGCCTCATTCAGCATGCTGCTGAACACCCAAAACCATTCCTACTGCACATACCACTGTGGCATCTTAAATCTGACTCCAATTTTCACATGGACGACTGTTCACGGAGGCTGCAGCTCAACACAACTGTCCCCTAAGGATCAAATAGTGCCAATATATTGTATAACCTGAAGTAAAGAACTTAAGCTTAGGCAGCATGGTGGCTCAGTGGTTAGCACTGTTGCCTTGCAGAAAGGGGTTCCTGGGTTCAAATCCTGGCTGGCACAGGTCCCTTCAGTGTGGAGTTTGCATGTCCTCCCCATGTTTGCCTGGAGTGCACCTGCATGCATTTCCCCCACCATCAAAAAAGACATGGTAGGTCAGTGCCCTTGACCAAGGCACTGGCTGTTTCACTGCAGTTGGTCACCAGGCACTGCACTATGGCTGCCCACTGCTCCCATGATGGATGGGTCAAATGCAGAGGACAAATTTCCCCACAGGAATCAATAAAGTGTAATTTAACTTAATCCTGTAGATTCAGTTTAACCAAATTCAATTTCAGTGTTGCCTATGGCCACTGGCAGAAAATCTAGTCTGACAGGAGGAAATGACTATTTGAAACTTGACAGCAAATTACAAAATGTATTCCTACACTGCGCTGTGAGAGCATTCGGTCCAGAAAAACCTGGACTCACCAATAACGGCTTAAAATGTTCATCACCTCTACCACCCACCGAGAAGAAGGAGAGTAGTGCCGAGGAGTGATCAGTTTACTGATGCCATGATACAGTATTACTGGGTATTTAAGTCCTCAAAATTCAAACAGTTACCTCTGGCTGCTATTTGGGGATGCCAACACGTGGAATTGCCTAGCACAGCTTTAAATGTTTAGTCTGTCCATATCTGTCCATATCAGTGGAATAAGACTCTCTTGTGTGACTTGACTGTTGTTGGAACTTCCAAATGCATTCATGTATTTATTTAGTTTTTATTAAGATGGAATAAAACAAACAAAATCCAATATCCAACCAGCAGGCTGATGAGGTGTAAACCTGTTTATTTCTATCTATTTAAACAAAGACAGCTCCTTCGTTTGCCACAGCATCTTTGTCACTAATATAAACTAAACAAAAGAGACCAGCTGTTCTTTGCAGTGAGTTCCTCTAAGTGAAAACAAAAACCTTTGAGTTTTCACAGGGCTGCTGGCTCCTCTGTCATGTATTTCTAGTCCTGGCATTTAAAAAAACAAAACAAAACAAAAACAACAACAACAAAAATCTTGAACAAAACAGTATTTTCCTTCACTTGTTCATATCTTCCCTTTCCCTGATGGAGATAATTTTTTATACAAAGTCTTAAAACAGACATGAAAAAGAGACATCTGTTTTTGGTGGAAACTACTTCATGTGTCAAATGAGGCATTTTCTGGAGAAGAATCATTGCTTTGGATGATGGAAAGGAATCACTCCCATTCAAAATTGTCCTGATCTCAAAACCAGGTGTAAAAGCTCAAACAAACACTCAGTGAATACACAAAGTCAGCCTCACAGTCACTGTCAATAGAGCTTTTTAATTAACAGACTAGTCAACAATCTCTGCTGTGGGAGAGGTGTTCATATTTTAAAATACTGGCAGAACTCTTAGAAAAAACATGAATTTGATTAAAGATGTGTGTTAAGATGTAAGATGTTCTTCCATGGATGGCTCAAAACATTTCAAACAACTATTGTTACCATGAACAAGATGCTCTAGTATAAATGAAATTAACACAGAAGACTGATGTACTCTGTTTGAACCTTGGACACAAAAGTTTACCAGAAATATACATACGAAGGTGTACTTAAAGTAATAATCTGTGACATTTCCATAAGTCATTCCCATAATAAAGTAATAATCTGTGACATGACTCTTTGTCATTGATTTATATCACATAGTGATTCAACCTTTACCCAGCTCATGAAAGTGTTTACATTTGCTACATTTGCTACAGCGGCTGTGAGGTATAAGGCTTTCCCAGAAAAATCCTCTTGCGCACAGGAAGTGATGTGTTTTATGTTTCCAGCTGAGTAACAACAGTTTGACTGCTATAAATAGAGGAACTGGGTAGTCAGCATGAGCAGCATCACCACCATGGCTGTAGTTCATCTGGAGGTCCTGGGTTTAAATCTGTGTTTCAGCAAAGACCTGCCCTGCTGAAGTGTCCTTGAGCAAGACAGCAGTGCTGCTGTTCTGTAGCTGTGCAGGGCTGCAAGTGGAAAGAAATTTTCTCCAAGAGGAACAATTATATGTCACATTAGTCCTGTCTTATCATCATCACCATGATTATTACTATAAGTAAAGAGTTTATTAATACTTAATTGTTATGCATGTGTTTTCATTTGTGTATCGAAATGTCTGCTGTCACCATGCATAAATTGATTTAAAGAAGATCTTGCAGTTAAGTACATAAAGAAAAGTGCATTTTCATTTTGTGAACCTTCTGTCACATAATCAGGTAAACACATTCATGAAGTCTATGTTTAGTTTTATTTTTTTTTTTGTATGTTATTGTATTTTTATTTATATGCTGTTGTTCTGTGCTGTGACCACCCAATTACTCTGTGGGCATCAGTACAATTAATCTAATTTCTTATGATTCTATCATTAAAAACACAGAGAGGGAGAGGGGATTTGCCGACTGTCAGTCTTTTCCATTTGACTGTTTTGGCACCTCTTAGCGCTTTATTCAGATCTCTATTTGTGGTTTTGTTTTCTTGCTTTTACCAGACTGGACCCAAAGAATTCCAGGCTGTTTCCTTTGGAAAAGTCCTGCTTGGAGAGGCTCAAACACAGCATTGCTTTTAGTAGGCTACAATGGAAATGCCTGGTTCAGAATTTATTTAATCAAATCAAGTCTATTGGACTGCCAAAATGAAAGTGACTCAAACAAAATACATACTGGACAACTTGTGAAGATGTCCAGTATTAGAGAATGTAAATCTGAAGTTGTACAGACTTTAAATAGCTTATATGGCTAATAAAATTGGATTAGGGGGTTATTTGGTCATTTTTATAGTAGAGTTTTTTTAATAATACCCCATACTTTTTAAAATGCTTTGTGTTTTATTTTGGTGGCGGAAGTGCCACGGAGTATCGCTTTGTGCTGTTCCCCGCTATCTTGACGCAGGTGGAACAACCAGTATGATGAAAGGGTGACGTCATTTAGACAAAATGCGGATCTACTGTGGCAGTGGTGACCGTCACTCAGTCAACGCGTCCTGTGGTATTTGGTACATCTACGGTTTCTTCTGGGGAAAATATCACCCACTTTAGTTGTAAGTAACCTACTTACGCTTCATCATTATGTATTATCGGCTCTGATCTATGGAAAACTACCCCAAACGAAGCTTGTCATGTGCTGTTTGTCTCACTGATGAAAGTTAAATGGCGAATCACCATAGACTGACATGGGGTTAAGTTACATACCAACACAAGATGAATTACGGTCTGGGTTCCGCGTTTTGAATGAAACCGAGAGAGAAACTGAATGGAATGGGTTTGTGACCGTGAAGAACATCAAAACCGTCTATAACACAAAGGGGAAGAAGTTACTAATATAGTTTTCAATTTGTTATTGTTTAATTTGTTATTTAGAAATACATGATCAACTCAGTAAGATATGTAGAAATGAAATGAAACACATGAAAAATAACTCAAGTCCTTTAACAAAAGAGGTTTTCCACAGAACTTTATGGAGTATTAAAGGACATTGATATAGATTAAACATGAAGACAGAAACATATTACAGATTTTAAGAGTCCTGATCTTTACTTACAGGGGAATTACAGGGGAAATAAGTGATGATCCCAAAAGTAATAATAAATTCTGCTCACCACAATGGTTTTTTATGTCAGACATTATACCCATTAACACTGTACAGGTCTCGCAGGTGTTGGAAGCCAAAAGGGACAGGAGTAATATAACACAATAACTTGTTTAATGTGGGAGTAAGCCAGGCATCTTAACTTGGTTTCTCATAATCAGAGTATGAGCTTAACTGGGTTATTCTAACTGAGTTTTAACATTTACATAAGTTGACCCAGTGGGAATCTCTGTGCATGTAAACACTGTTATTGCCTCTTTCTCTGACATTTGCTTGTTGTAAAGGGAGTTGCTTTTTTTCTGTCCAAGTTCATTTGTTTATTCATATGGAGCTTCCTAAGAAGACTGTATCAAAGGACTTCACAAAAGAAGAGCTTTCCTTGAAGAAAAATTATGTAACCACAAACAGGAGGAATCAAAACAAAGCATACGGCACATAATAGCAAGATTTAGACTCTCAGTGCAGTCATGCTTTAGAAAGCTAAGAAATTTAATACTTTGCAGTAGAACTTAATAATCAGATTGAACATTCTCAAAGGACTTAAAGACATGTATCTATGTGTATATGTATCTCTCTTCTGCATGCTGATGTTGTCTCACATTATTATAGAACCTGATTCCTTCCTGTTTCATGCAGTCCATGCAAAATGCTGCAAGTTTCTGCAGATACTCACACAGACTATGTGAGGGAGCTCCACATCCCTTTTTCTTCCTGAACGACTTTCACTTCCCTGTTTTCAAGAGTTACTTCCTCATGTTTGACGTTTTCTGTCACAACTGCATTCTATTTACAGAGCTACTTTTTCATTAGTTAACACATGAACAGAAAACACGTAGCTGTTTTCTAGTGTGTACTTACCTCTTTGTACTTATCGTGACTGCATGCTACACAAACATTATATTCCTCCATTAACCCACCTAGGGAGCCACTGACTTGCCATTGCTGCGCTATTTAAAGGCCTCATCTGAAGAATGGATTTCACAGTCAAAAATCTGTCGTAGGCGGTGCTGAATAAATGGGTCTTGCGTCTGGATTTAAATACTGAGACAGTGTCTGATTCCCTGACAATGGCAGGAAGCCTGTTCCAGAGGGAGGGGGCCTGATACGACAAGGCATCGGCCCAAGGTGTCTTCTTTCAGTGGCAGGGAATGACAAGAAGCCCAGCATCATATGAGGGGAGAGGATGGATGAGCTTATGAGTAGTAAGTAAATCAGTGATATAATTGAGCTACAATATCATATACCTTGTAAATTAGACGTGGGATTTAATAGTCAATTCATGCATTTACAGGGAACCAGTGAAGAGAGACGAAGACCAGGGTAACAGGCTTGCATAAGTAGGTTTGCATAAATACTTTGGCTGCTGAGTTTTGAATAAGTTGGATATTTCAAAGTTGGATATTTAGTAGTTTATATACTGTAGATACAGACAAGTGACAAATTAAAGGAAAAAAAACAACAACATAAATTGTCTTAGTATGGGGTTGGGCCACCGTGAGCCACCAGAACAGCTTTGATGTACATTGGCATAGATTCTCCAAGTCTCTGAACTCTACTGGACGGATTCTTCCTAAAGATATGCCCTTCTTTGGTGTTTTGATAATGGTGGTAGAGAGCGCTGTCTAACATGATGGTTCAAAATCTCCTGTAGGTGTTCAGTTAGGTTGAGATGTGGTGACTATGAAGCCATAGCCTTCATCGTACTCATCGATGTATTCAGTGAGTCCTCATGCCCTGTGGATGGGGGCATTGTCATCCTGGACCACTGCCATCTGGATAGAAATGTTTCATCATAGGATAAAAGCGATTACTCAGAATAACTTTGTATTGTGTTTTTGCAGTGACCCTTCCCTCCTTGCCAGGAAAATGACCCTCACAGCTTGACAGAGCCAGCAGATTCCCTCACTACAGGGGTGCAGCATTCAGGCCTTTACTGTTCTCTTGGTGTACGTCACACATGCACTCACCCACTTGTAGATTATATATTGAAAGATGACTCACATGACCGGATCACTTTTTTCCACATCTCTGTAGACCAGTGTTGAAGGTTTTTGCACCACTGAACTCTCAAATGTGCATTTGTCTTTGTAATTAGGGGTTTATCCACTGCAGCCCCACTATACCACTATAATATCAATCTCTATGTACAGTATCTTTTGTAAAAATGGTGTTCATCCCTCCAGTAGAGAACAGAGACTTGGAGAATCTATCCCATGGTGGACTGAAGCTGTTCTGGTGTCTCATGGTGGCCCAACACCTTACAAAGACACTTTATGTTGGTTTATCCTTTAAATTGTCACCAGTCTGTATATTAGTAATGTATACCGTAAAGCCCAGTGTAAACTCCTCTCTGATATTTACTTGTTGCAGATCTGTGAGCTGTTGAGATGGAGGAAGCCTACATGCAACTGTACCAGGAGTTCCTTCGCCTGAGATCACTGTGCCTGAAACAAGCAGCTCTGTTGCAGCAGCTCACAAAGGCCCTGCAGAAAGAGAGAGGTCCACATATATACTAAAGTCACTGCTAATAAACGAGGGTCAATCATGATACATTGATCACACCTAAAATTTTCTGTCTGCAGGTAACTTTCTTCCTAATGGAGAGTTGGATGACATGGTGTCCATCCCTGTCCAGTGCACCCAAGGGACTCCTGTTGATCGCCATGAAGATCCAACACAAAATGCTACAGCACAGCATGGCATCGATCGCCTCTGCAGGGGTGTGGGGACTTTCTCTGATCTTCTTGCCCAAGATATGGGTAAGCTTTGTGTGGATGTGCCCTGTCAAAGAAAAGAGGACAAGATGGAGGAACACAAAGTCCCACCCGTCTTAGCTCTGGAATCCCCTGGGTGGCACGGAGCTTCTTCCTGTGCTTCAGAACCTCCAAGGCAAGCAGGTCATTCTGTCGGGGACAGGAAGCCGCAAACATTTAGGGTATGTACTAAAGTTGTCTCCCCCTCACCCTAAAAAAAAAAAAAAATCCCAAAGACAGCAGTGGGCATAGGTTCTTTGGACCATGGACCCCTGGATCTCCCATCTTTCCCTGTAACTATGAATTTCTGTCTAACAGTCTCTGTCTTGTTAGGTGCCTGTGACGGGGAGCCCGTTCCTGGACACTGAGGTTCTGTCCCAGACCGGCGGGATGCTGATGTCGGATCTGGCTTTGCAGTCTCATGTTTGTGAATTCTGCCAGGCTGTCTTCCCTGGAGACACGACCGCCATAGGAGAGTTCCTGCGACATCTCCACACTCACATCACCTAGACAAACACATTCTTCTTTTCTTGCCTCTTAATGTTTAGGACATATTTTAATATGATACAGGCCTACAGCACGGGCGAAGTAGCTTGGCATTTTGAAAAATTTACTTCACAGACTAACATTATAGTAATAATTCATTTTCTGTATTTCTTGTGAACTGCATTCAAATTGAAATTGACTTGATATGCTCGACTGTCTGTCGCAGAGGGATCAGCAGGGCAGATGCTGATATTTTCCTTTATTTCTGTCTTTGATATATAAAATGCATGGAGGTGAATTGAATTCTTAGGCTTCCATTGTATATACAACTGTTGATTGTAAAATAGTAACCCTAAACTATTCAACAGAGTAAGCTGGTCAAAGGCAGTTTCTATTCAAAACCTCTTCACATTCTCTGAAGTGTTATACTCCATCCTTCATCCAATGACTTCATCCTTATTTAAAAAAAAAAAAATGAAAAAGAAAAAATAGTGGTGGCGATGCTCAATTAATGCTTAATGTTTGCACCAGAAAATGTACTTTTTCTCATCTGGTGTTTATAATGCCCAGCCATCTAATAAAAATAGACACAACAAGAGATTTCCTGCATGATAGAAGCTTACATGCACTTGGAGAGCGCCTGAAGCATCAGATCTACAACCGGCATGTCTGGACAAAGACTGAAGGCCTGTAAGAGCATAATTACCCTTAGAGGGAAAAAAAATATTTCAACAAATGGCCTAATTTGTCACAGACAACAATAGGCCTGCTTTTCTAAAGGCTCTTTTATGCTTCACTCTCAATCTGTAGTTCCAGTTCTTTTACAGCCTACCAGATTTCTAGTGTTGCTGCAGTAACATTTAATGATGTATAGTTTTTGTCGGTGCCATGTTCTGTTATGAAGGCAGTTGATCAGTGGGACTAAGATAATGAAATGACTCACAAATGTGAATTTGAGTCATTTATGGACTTCAAAGCAAGATGTATTGATGATCTTAAGTAAACTCAACAACATGATGCAATAGATAACTTTTAATTTTAAAAAACATTCCAGGATGTCCAGGATCACTAACCAATGTATTTTTCACATTCACTTAACTTTTGTTTTCCTCTAGATATAAATGTGCTGATTTTTAGTGTGTGTTTTAAAGAAGATTTACATTAGACACTGCAGTAAGTTTAAGATGACATAATGTTCTTACTGTACATTTAATGTACATTGAGGACATTCAGATGATGTTAGCAGAGGTTCCTGCTTTTTTCTGGCCTTCATTGAGCAGTTAATTACTTCTCATGTCTGTCTATTGTGCACCATACACATCACTACTCACCACCTCCTAACTCAATAAAAATGTTAAAGCATTAAATTTGAATCAGTTAATAATGAGAATTTTACCTACTAGATAAAATGACCTGTTTCTGTTCCGTTGTTGACATTTAGATGTCAATGCATCCATAAAAGCAATTATTGTAACAATATCAATGCATAACTTTCAATCTTAAACATCCAAAGCCAAATATTTTTGTATACTGACATTTATTGTTTATTTATGTATTTTGTTAACTACTATACGCTGGTGTTAATCTCACAACAACAAAATCAAGTGGCTACTGTTTGTGGTTTTGAAATCCTAAGCTTAATTTCAGGACAATCAGTAATTAAAATTCACTGGGTTCATGTGTTTTGTGCAGCATTACAGGAGAAACCACAAGCCCTCTGTAACAAAAGGCCCTGGAGTTGTCTGACTAGATGGTGTGTCCTCATATTCTCTGTGTGAAGAGAGAGAGAGGAGTGTGTGTACATGTGTGTGTGTGTGTGTGTGTGTGTGGAAGAGCACTGAGTGGCTCTCATGACATCACAGCCACAGGTGAGTCATGCCAGTATCGTCTGTGCAGGGCTGACGCTCTGCACAGGACTGGAAGCAGCAAACAAGAGCACAGCAGAGGTGTTGCTGGCTGTGTGACGCAAACCTTGCAGCCTCTACCACACAGCACATTTCTCAAAACCCAACTGACAAACTCCCGAGGAAAACAGTTCTTTGAAGGGTTGTAATACAAGCACGACACATGGCTTTAAGCAATAAAATAACATTTATTGAGATTTAACAAAATAAATTATCTGTTCTGCAACATAAACTGAGGAGGTTATCTAATGCTCGAGACACGCAGGTGAAACTGATGCACTGCAAGCTACCTCATTGTCATAATCTGTAATTAATCCAGAAATGCACAGACTAAAAAAATCAAATCATCAACATGAGCATTGTCATAGCATTTAGTCTGAACACATTAGAAATGATTCCTTAAACCAGGGTCAGATAGGTTGGTATCATTTGTAGGAGTGGTTGTATCAAAAATAAAGCACCATGAGATCACTTGCTTTAAACCACAAACAGCTTAAGCATGTGTGGTTCTGTTCCTTCCTTTTGCTTGTAGAGCCTCTAAAAGAGAGATAAGTGGCCCTGTGGAAAAAAAAATCTAAGCACAAAACCATTGTTTTTGAAATGGGGGTTTCACATGACACCTTGTTAGAAGTTAATATCTAAGTCTACAGCTATTATCCCAAACATACATTTTGTAATTGTTTTGTACAGTGCCAAAGTTTCCAGTATTTCTAAAAAATAACCTAAAAAACCTACTGTAATCACCACGTGAAATGATGAATAGGCTGTGTAGTAGATGGGTGAACTCTTAATTAAAAAAAAATGCTATAACCCAGAATTTAAACAGGTTTTCACAGAAGTCACATTATGGATCAATGTAGTTCTGTCAGGTCATGATGTTTAAGTGTATCTGTAGTGAGCAGAGGAGCGCTTTTCAGCCAGACGAACAAGCACCCTGCTTAAATGTCCAGGAGAGAGACACTGAACCCCTACCAGGTCCTGATTTCCCTGTGGAGGGGGGCGAGTGTAAGGAGGAGTTCCCAATGGGGGTTAAGAAAGTATCACATTATTATTATTATTTCATAAATAATACATCACTGAGTTTAGCAAAGGTGTTCTGAATACATTTTCACATAGAATTTATCTTTAATCAGTATAGAACTGTACCAAATGCCTCAGTAAAGCAAAAATGCCAAACAAAAGCCTTAAGTATTGTCTCCTGCAAATAACATATCAGCCATTTGTAAAAAATAAAATAAAATATCATGATCGAAAGACAGAGAGAGAGAGAGAGAGAGGATAACCAAGACCCACAGCTCTACATCTTGTACACCTCAGCCTGCCTGTTCAAATCAAATGCATGATGGGAACTGATGCAGTTAAGAACAAAAGGCCTCTGCATGTGACATGGTATATGTGTGTGTGTGTGTGTGTGTGTGTGTGTGTGTGTGTGTGTGTGCGCCCCTGTACAAGGAAATCTAAATCAGTATATACCACAAACACTCTAATTTTAGTTCTATTTCATCTACCTACTATATTTTTTAATGTTAAGGAATATCACTTAAGTCCTGTGCTCGTTTTCATATCTGTACAGTCTGACTTCACCAGGCATCTCCTATCAAAAACTCTGTTGGTGGCAACCATTTCCTGAGAGTGATGGGCTGCAGAGAAAGATGTGTTACTATACTGTGAGAGTCTGCAAATGTTGTGAAATATCTCCTTGAAAATCCAAATTTCCTCTACATAATGATGTTCTTCACTCAAGGGCAAGTGAAAATATATGGGAGTAAGTTGTAGTGCCCCTTTTCTTATGGCGCCCCCTGCTGTCCAGAGCCATTTCATTTGAAACTAATCAAACTCCCCACAATGTGCCATTGTACTCCATAAATTAATTTCATGAAATATTGTGAAGCAAGTAGTTTTTTTAAGCATCCTTATAAACATTTTCCTAATAAATCAATTTCTTATAAGCCATGTGACTCAAATCAGTTTTTCTCCCTATTATCCACTCCCCCAAACTGGCAGTCCACATAGCCCATGTGTATTATAAAATAAAAATAAAACAAAGCTGTCTGTCATGTATACAGAAGTAACACAGAGCATTTTAGACTTGTTACACAGCTTCAGCTTTGGAGGTCACTGCCTTAAGCGAGTTTGTGATGTCAATCGCTGATAAATTCAGACATTTACTATACTGATTTTGATGCTGATGATGGCCTTCTCCTCCACATCGGATGCTCATGACGTCAGTGATGTAAGTACACGTGGAAAACCTGCTCAGTTACAGCCTGTGGAGCAGACTGAGTGCAGTTCAGTGGCAGGTCTGAGCACAAGTTCCCTGTAACCCCTGAGCGTTTTCATTTCCCCCTGTGGTTGGAGTCGTCTTTGGTGATGCCGGGGCTGCTACTCCTGCATGCTGTTATCGAGCCCCTCCTCTCCACTTTACTCTCGAAATCTGTGGAGGAAAATGAAGCTGATCAAATAAGGCAATATGCGTAATATGACACAACACATACACCAAGATCATGGGCATCTATAAAAAGATGGCTCCTCAGAGGTTCTTGTGAGCTTATGAGTCACTTTCAAAAGAATTACTGTTTTCACAACAACTAAACTGACACTCCAGCATTACCATACAGTGTTGCAGCAACTCAATATGGAAGCAGGTGGTTCTGTCATTCACGAGTGGATCTGCACTATAAATATGTGACAGATTAAAACCCATTACTGTCACATGCTGTGAGCTGGCTCAATGTGAGTACAAGAAAAATTAAGGTAAATTAAGCCTAGCCTTTTATATATATTTGCATAGGGAATTAGGCCTCTAAGCTGCTATCAGGGTGATGGCTAAAAATCAAACGCTTCTTTCACATTTATTTTTAAAATCAGTTTTGCAAAGCATCTGCTGGGGAGCATGGCCATGGATCCTGTCTTTCATGCTATTAACGCATACTGGAATAGCACATTCTTTTACATTAACTGGATAGTCATCAGACTAGTTATTATGCGCAAAAGTCAGCAAAGATTTATAAGAGTTGAGATGTTCACTGATTGGAACCAGTGGACTGCAGAAGAGGAAGTCAGAGATTCTCCCACATATGTCAAATTGAAAAGACATCTTATATATGTGATTTACATCATTATATTACATCAATAACACAAGTTGTTGAGTAACAAAAAGTGTCCAATATGCAAAGTGTAAAGAGCCTATTTAAATTTTGATACAGGGATCACATTACGAAACATCTTTGTTGACTTTGTAAGCATTCATGATTGATTTAGTGTGAGCACGTCAAAGCCTGGCAATTACCCATTGTGCACTGCAGTACACCCAGATAATGGTTTTGGCAGGTGACGAGTTAGGAAATAAATCAAGGATCTGGATGGGTCACAATCTTCAATGATACGTTCTTCTCTTTTTGGCTTCATATCATGTACAGGATCTCAACAGAGTGCAAAATTCAAACAACCCTTCAGTGTTTATTTTGTAAGACTGCATTCTGACAATATTATTTCACAAATGCATTTAATCAATTTGTAATGAAGAGCTACAACTGTCCGGTTAACATAAATCCTAAATGCTACTTGTGATTGATTTTGGGTGCACTTGTCACCTCTGCATGTAATGATAATTTTTATAACAGTACTGTAAGCAGTAAGTCCCATAAAGCCCCAGAAGTTGTTCTTCTGTGAATACAAGCCACAGAATTACTATTCATTTATTTGTTAAGGACCTTTACTTAGGCTCCTGCAAGGTCAATACCCTGGATTGGTTTCCACTTGATTTAACAACCCGCAATAATAAAATAACTTATGTACAATTCAATATTGTAGTAAAACAAAAATTTAATAACATAAATTCAGTAATAACATACATGAAGAAAAACAAGATGTTGGAGTAAGGATTTTGCATTTATGAGTTAAATGTTGAGAAATTGTAAACTGACTAGATAAAAGTGACAACGGAAGATAAGCTATGGTAGGAAACAGAGAGGCTGAAAGGGAGTGAAAGGAAGTTGGGTTACAGTCAGTGAGACAGAAAGAAGAAGGAAACTAGGATGAGTGAGAGAAAAAAAACAAGACGAAGTGAGGGAGATCGACGTCAGAGCTGAAACATATGTCATTTTTGTTATTTCCGCAGTCCTCTTGGTGAAGGGAGAGATGTATAAAAAAGACTGTGCCATTTCCCTGCCCACGGATTTTATTTTTGTACACTGTCGCTTGGTGAGTCAATGTAACGCCCCTCCAATTACCTCCCACTCCTTCGCCCCCACGCCCCATCCATCCCGCCCTTCAGCCCACGCACCTAACACACTCTGACGTCAGCTGCTGGTGAGGAAGGGGAGGGGGGGGTCCGATTCTGCCGCCCCCAGAGTACTTCCTATCCCCCCACCCCCTCATGTCTTTGCTGGCTTCTTTCTAGTCTCTTTATCTTTCACAGGCTACCACAGCTCAGAACTACTAACATACCATTCGCTTTTTTTTTTTTTTTGAATTACAAAAACTGCTACGAGGGATCAGAAACACGGTGTGGTGACAAGATATTAAAGATGTGTTATTACAGCACATAACAGTGTAACACCCTCCCCCCCTTTTCTCTCTATCCCCCCTTCTCTCTTTATCTCTCTCTCCA
>OMKZ01037377.1:1793-17127 GCA_900302535.1 Neoniphon sammara | reverse complement strand
GGCGAAACAGCTGCAATCTTTTACATTGACTTGCGTCAAGCTCAGCGGGCTCTTATGAAAACACTGAAAACGTTCATAACCCTCGCAACTGTTCCCCTTGTTCTGCTCTTTGTTTACCACCACAGAAGGTGGGACACAGTTTTGGTGACAGAGTGTGAGCAGTACAGACAAAGACACTGTTAACAAAGGAGAATAATTTCCTTTAAAGTCTAATTCAACTTAAATTTACATGACACTCTCATCCAGACTGATGTGCAATGACTTTTACACAACCTAAAAATAATTAAGGGCCTATCTGAAGTTCTTAAAGAGTGATTTTTGTAGGATGTTTACTTCATGTGAATTGTATTTTTGACATACCCGGCTATACCACTTAGTAAAACAATCAAAATGCTAACATTTTCACTCAAGATTAACTTCATAGGGATCAATATCACTGAAATAACAAGCTGAAATAAAGAATTTGCTCAAATCCTGGTTGCAGTATTACTTTGGAGACAAAGAAACAGAAACAAAGGCAGATAGAGAGGAGATGGAAATGCTTTCTACACCCTCATTCCCAATTACTGCTACATCTCTCTGCATTTCAGAGGGACTGAACGCTCACACATGCCCTGTTCATCTATTTTCCCCCTGTTTTTCCTGAGAGAAACTGAAAAACAATTCTCTCCTTATCCCCTGACTGTTCCCCACTCCCCATTTCTCCCCCTCTTCTATTCGTTTACACCATTACACTCCAGGGTTACATCACACCCACAGTTAGTAGGCCTGTCTTTCTCCCCTCCTCCTCCTCCTCCTCCTCACCTCCACACACTAACACCAACATATCCATCCACACATTTTTAATTAGTCTTTTTATAGCCGTCTTCCTTCCTGTCTCGCTCAACATGTGACCCTGTTTTCCCCTGTCCCTCCTTTTCTCTCTCTCTCTCTCCCACAAACCCCTTCAACAGCAGACCAGCAGTGGAGCGAGCAAAGCAACGCTGACAGCTCACACTTGAAGACACACAAACACACACACAGCTGCATTCAGGTACTTTAAGCACATAAAAGCACACAGATATGCACATGCATGCAGACACGCTGCTTTCATCTTGACCATGTGACAAACCAAAGGAGAGTTCGACCAGAATAGACCAGCTTACATTAAATAGACTTGCAACCCCCCCCCCCCAAAAAATTATAATGCACATACATTGTGCTACTCTGATGTTACCAAAAGCCTCAAAGTAAACCTCTGAGGAATGTGGCGGATTACATAAAAATACTATTATGAAGACTGGTTGAATGGTTAATACACAAGAAGGGAAACGCTGTAACCGAACTACAAAACCTAGGCAAAAAGAAGATTGCTTGTTTAGTTAGACTTTGTTTAAAGAAAGAAACTATGTCAAGTACTTCATATCTACATGAGATACTGAGACAGACAGCATCTAAAACTAAAATATGTCTGTATATGGCCATCTAGAGATCTAGCAAGGGATCTATGAGCCTTCGTTTTTTTCCTCCTTACAGTTAATGTTATTACATGGATAATGAGGTAGGTGCTCAGTTTTGTCCATATATGCATTGTTTATTTGGTTTGGGATTATCCACACTAACCAGTATCTTTGCTATAAAGTTAAGCTACCAGAAAAACAAACTATTGCAAAAATGGTCAAGTAATTTAAAGTAGATAGGATGGAGTTGCTGACATCACCACAGTTTGGACATGTGGACTATCATGTCAATATGCCACTGAAAAAGAGGTCAATAATGTCCAACTCGCCGCAGACACACACTCACACTCACAGTCACACACACACCTGTCCCTGAATGCTTGGGCTTTTAATAGACAACACATAAGTGAGCTTAGACTGCATGTGTGCCAAGAAGCCCAACACCGGTGCACTGAGTGCTGCATGTCCTACAGAAACGGTTGGAAAATCAGATACTGCCAGGTGGGGTGATGGATGTTTGTGTTTGTGTGTTTGTGTGTGTGTGTGTGTGAAGGGGGGGTGGGGGTGGATGTTGAAGGGCACCTCGTTACAGCAAACCCATAAGGCTAGAGACCTTGCCAAAGCCAACCACTGACACTGTCTAAAATTATACCCAGCCTATACTGTCATACAGAATAGCTAGAAAAAATAACTGAATTCACTGCAAAAAGTGTCCATCACAACCTTAAGTTAATAAAAGGCAGTACTGAGTCTTAATAATAGCATTTTCTGGAAAACAAGCACCAAACTCTGCCACCTGGGTGAGATAATTCCACTAGTTCCCAATGTAGAATCAACTTATTTTCTTTTTTAATAAAGTGTCACTTCTTTATCCATTTGGGGACTCTACATAATTCTGAGAGACTAAAACTTGTTTCTTGAAAATTCCTGAAACAAGTGAAACTGCTTAGCAATCTTAGTGATGCCATCCCACTGGCACAATTTTCACTTTAAAAGACTTGAATAGGAGACAAAATGAACTGTTAAAATAGGCAGTAGACCTGATCCTGGGTGCTGTATATTTGCAGAACTGTTCCTGTTTTTAGACAGGAAGAAATGACTGACTACTCACACTGAAAACAAGCAACGTATATAATTACAGAGATGGCTCTCTGTGTGCATTGTCCGGTCATAGAAACATGCTAAAGACAGGCTTAACCAGACACAGAGTTGACACAGATCCAAAAGAAACTGCTGGTCAGAGAAACCTCAGACACCTCAGGTTTAGTGTGCTGTTGCCTTGTCATTACTCATGCCCTGGCCTCTACTGGAAAAGAATCCTTTTATGCCAAATTTAGAGCCTTCGCAGACCCACAAAAAACAGACCCATTTCTCAAAACATGTCCAAACTTTGGCTGGACTTTCTGGTAATGGCTTTTGGAGGGGACTGTCCTGATTTAATGTCCAAAAACATGCGCACACACACTGCCAAGCGCATGTTTTCCCTTTTGCCTCCTCTCTACCTTCTCCAGAACACACCATAAGCTCATTTAATGGCTCCATCCCTGCTACTGTACAGCAAACCTCTGTCACACACCCTTAAACATGATTACTACACTGGACGTAATCGCATAAACATAAAAGCAAAGTCATTGTTCTCTGAATGAAGGGGTATCTCTCCTGTTCAACATGATAAAACACAGGGATGTAACACCCATGCACGAGCTATGTGCACACAAACACACACACACACACTGTGTCACTCCCACCTCGCCTGCATTAACCCATCTCAGCTGATGACTAATCCCATGATCCACTCATTATTCGCTCTCTTTGTTACTTTGCTGGAGCCAACAGTTCAGGCATGGATACTAAAGATGGAGAAATGGAGAGAGAGAGAGGGGCTAGAAAACACTGAAAATTAATATTGTCAGCACAAGGCTTCAAAAATGCTAGAAAAGGCAGATGCCTTATATTATTCACCATTAGAAAAGGCTGGGTAAAGGCTTCCAAATGAATTCGCACCTCGTAGAGATCACATTTGGAAAAGAGGTGTGTAAATGCAAAGTCAGCTACCTTGTCTCTTTGTGGAGAGCCATCTAAATGCAAACACTGTCACCTAGATAGTCTCCTCTCCTAAAAACAGTGGCTATTGTCATTCATTGCCTCACTGTACAGGGCCGTAGCAGCTAAAGGCATCTCTGCTATGGGACTAATGTGTGTCCAAACGGTGCCGTTTATGCTGCTGCCTGCCACCAGCCGAGGTGTGAATTGATCTAGTAGTCAAGCGGCATGTGAGCTCACGACTCTGTGTGTGTGTATGGGATAGGAATAACTTCCTATGGGAAACAAAAACATCCCTCAGCCTTTCTAACGGTGTTTTTTTCTAACTGCCTGTCATTTTATCTGTTTCTTTCCATCATGGAGTCAGACAAACGGCTGATGTCTCTACATGTGACAAGCGAACCGCAGGCACCGACTGTAGCAGCAGACCAAGGAATTATATTTCTGTTCCACGATGGAAACTTGTGCGGTTAGATTATCATAAAAAACTGTGCAAGCCACAATGTTGTTATGAATTTGACTGATTTTACATTTGGCTCTCTTGTTTCCAATGATGACATGGGTAATGATACAGCTTGTGATACCTGCTGTGTGTGAGAAAGAGAGTTTGTGTTTCATTGTTTGTGAGTGACTGAGTGAGTAACAAGCTAACCAGAGAGAGAGAGAGAGAGAGAGAGAGAGAGAGAGAGAGAGAACAGGAAAGACAGAAGTATGTTTTCATCCATGGTGGAGACCTCCAGCTGAAAAGGAAGAGATGACTACCACACTACCACAGCTGACTCTGGTCAAGCCTACCAACCAGCCTGCATAGTCCTAATTATAGGGCAAGCCTATGACTGGGAGTAATTTGCCTCTCCGGTACTTTCTAGCATTTAGTTACTCAGTGACTGAATGGCACAAACAGCAAACAGCACGTGAGGAGATGACTTTGGAGAGGAGAGCAAGCAGGAAAGAAAAAAAAAAGAGAGAGACCCTATCTGGGAAGTTTTTAACTTTTCTTTCTTAGCAGAGAATGTTCTGAAAAGAGACAGACTGCCCTAAAAATATCAATCCTTGAGCTAAGAGGACGAGGGAAGCACTCACTTATTTTGTGTGTGTGTGTGTGTGTGTGTGTGTGTGTGTATGTGTGTTTGCAACGGCAGCTGGCCTGTCATATCACAGTGGCCTTGGTCGTGGTGGACGTTGACCCCTGATTGGATAGAAACAACAGAGACCCCACCTACAGAGCTGTCAACACAAATGCTTTGGTTTCTACGCCTTTGTGCCCTCCACTCCAGCCTGTACACGCCAAATATAGAAACTGAACAGCAACTTTAAACTGTAGATGACTGAAAGATTTGCAGGCAAGGAGTAATAGTAATTTTTTTTTTTTATCTCAGTATGTAAATTCTCTTTCCTGACGTTCAGCCTCACCACAGCAGCCCTGGAGCTGGTGAGGATTCTGGCTCAAGCAAAGATTTTGGTTAATGAGAAAATTTGCCAGTAAATCCCACTAAGATCAACCCCCTCAAATCCTAGGTGGGAGAGAGCGAGATGACATGACTATGGGGACTCCCGGTGTTACACAGGCTTGCTGAAGAGTCACCTTCGCCCCAAGCAGAGAGAGAGGAAGGGAGGTGTCATTAGTCAGCCAGCAGTGATTTCTCAGGTTTGCTGCCCACTGGAGGGACGAGCAGGAAGCGATGACGCATGTCACAACAGGAAATGTGTGACAAAGACAGAAACACAAACAAACACACGCGGCTAGAGTATTTGCTTCTGACTGTGCCTCTGTGTGTGTGTGTGTGTATGTCCAGCAGGTTGACCCTGTTTTACAATGCCCTCAGCCCATGCAAGGCTATTTTCGGGTACTTGGCTTTGCCTCTTTGCCATGAGGCCTGTGAATGCTGGCAACTGCTGTAGAAAGGCGACACACAATGAGATCAGCCATAGCATTGACTGTCCTATCTAACCACAGCTTAGCAGAAATAACAGCGCTAGCAAAATCAATGAGGCTCCTAACTATAGACTAGAAAGCTGCACTAAAGCCTCTCCTGGCAGGGTGCTATTGCCTTTAAAACTATAGTTGATACAGTTGGCAAAGCTGGAGAAACAGGGCCATGATAACAACTGTGACTACACAAACAAGCCTTTTGAGAGAGAAAAAAGTAACAGAAAAATCTTTTAAGATTGAGGGAGAAGACTGATTAGGTATCTCCTACCAACAATACATTTTCCCCTGTTCTTTTATCTTTGTCGTTTTCAGGTTATAGGGTTTATTGTTTGCCAACATGAAGTGTGAAGGACAGTCTCTCAAACAATTTGGTCCCACCACACAAAAGAGGCATCATGGGATCTATTAACCTTTTTCTAGTGCAGGAACTGTCCCCAGAGAACAGGAACCCTTTCGAGGAACTGGAACCCTTAAACTTGTTGTCACTGGAGGAAACTGTCCCTGTTTTTGCCACAGGGCTTTTGAGTTCCTGGACCCCAAAATGGTCCCTGCAACCCAGGTAGTGCTCTCCTAGTTCCTGGGGGCTGTTGGGCTGGAGTTTTTTGCTGAAAATCTCAGACTGGTTACATATGACGCAAACAGTGCATTTTTACAAAGAGGAACAAGTGACCACAAACACAAATTATGAAGAGGTTTCTCCATTAAGAGATCGTTCCACCAGTAATTGAAAGAAAAACGTATTGTTCGTCTCTGTTTGCAACTGCACACAATGTCACAGTTGATCTCCATTATGTGATGTAAAAGTAGTTCCCTCTTTTCAGCTCTTGCTTTTCTAACATCCTCAATCTCATTTTTACCTGTGTGTCTCTTCTCCAAAACAAAATGCAACTTCACAGCGGCACAGTAGTAAATAATCATGAACAGAATGACGCCTTCGACATCTTCCATCTTTACAGTTTTGTTGTCATGTTGCATACAGAATGACAAGACATGTCCTCCTTGTTTGTATTACGTTTGCCGTTCTTGGGGGTGGAAATGTATTCACACGAGCTTAGGGAACTTGCTTTGCCCCAGAACCCTCTTCAAAGAGCAAGACCCAGGAAAAGGGGTTATTGAAGTGACAAAGGCCACCACCTGGGTTCAAACTGATGGCAGTATAAGTGCAAAGGACAAGCCGCAGCCCATCACGCCACACCAAGACACCCCTGCCCCATTTACTAACTCAATAAAAAAAAAAAAAAAGAGGAGAAGCTTAAAATGAAGAGTTCAAAAGGTTATCAGCCACTCCTCCTCAGGGCTGCTGCAGGGAGCGTCTAACCCAGCTAATGAAGACAGAGAGGCCCCGCATGGAGCAACAGATCCAATAAGGTTCAGGCTTTGTCACACGGAGCGCAGCGGCTCTCCTTTCTGCTGCCCACGGCTGCCTATCTCCCATCAAAAAACAGCAGAGATCATGATTGACACGCATGAATGAAGTGTCTCGTCTACAGGGTTATGCAACTGTTATCTGTGCATGCATGAGGCAGGGCCTACTCAACTGCAAAAACAACCACTGAACCATAAGCAGACAGTTATTATAACATCTAGCCCTAGCTTTGTCTGACCCTCCCCCACTCTCTCCACCCTACCCTCTCCCCACCCAGTCCTCTACCTCCACCCATCCCTGTCTGTGTCTGTGGCCCCAGGAAAAACACACACACACCCATGCACAATTAGACCCAACGGTGGGATGGATGGGGGGGTCCAATGAATCTATGTCTGATGTGTATGTGTGTATCTGTGCATATATGAACGTTAGCATCCTCATATTTGTATGTTTGTGTGTATGTGTGAGAGAGAGAGCGAGTTTTGACTGAGTAGGTAATCAGTGGAGAGCAGGTGGTCCAGCCTCCCCTCGGGAAAACTAAAACCGGCGGCGAAGACAAACACATTCTGACATCTGCAATTCGCCCACATTAGCCAAACAGAATAGAGGAAACAAAAGAAATAAAACAGCGATTTGACGTGCATTCCCAAAATAAACATAAGTCAGAGAATATATTAAAAAATAAATAAATAAATAAAAAGAAGAAATTCTGACAGTGCCTGCATGGAGCTGCTCCATTCATCTCTATTTAAAGAGTTCTGTTCTGAAATGAGACAGCCACCATGTGGAAAAAGTAACACCTACTAAATGAGTGATCAAATGGACACAACCTGATCATATCAAGTACACAGCATATTAGCTGTTGAATGATAAACTTAAGGTTTATTAGTTCAGGTGAGTGGGTGGCACATCCTTTAAAGTAATGATGTCTTTCATCTCCAAAATGGATATATAGTAATTTGGGAAACAGCTTTCTATATGTTGATAAACAGAACCACTGAACATCTAGTAAGTACAATACTGATCCCCTAAAGGGTCCTCAAACAGCAGTGAAAGATCCATCGCTGACTGGCAGTGCTTGGCTGAGGAAACAATATTTTCAGACTGGGCACTGAAAGGTACTGCAAGATGAGACGTCAAGTGAAGTTTTTCTTGCTGAAGTGTATAAAGAGCTTTGGGAATACAGTGCCTCAGTGTTCAAATGCCCATTGAGATTCTGCCGTTCCGCAGCCTCTAGAGGATGAAATAACTCTGGTCTAGCAGAAGATTTTCTGCTGATGATGGAAATTTATTTTCTCCAAACCCCCCCCAAACCATTCTGGCTTTGGAAGTAGGGGGCTGTCTGGATCCCTGGCTGGAGGCAGTTCTTCTGGATGGGCTGTGCTGGCTTCGCTCAGCTGTGTTAATGTGTTAGGTAACACTGGCAGCTCTACCTCACATACACACACATGCACAGTTACACACATGTGACATACATGCACACACGGATGCACAAAGACACGCGTGCACAGATACATGTGCGTCTCTGTGCGCAGTGACACACACATCACACAGATACATACACATAAACTCACTCACTCTCGCTCCCTATCACTCTCCCACGCACACACACACACACACACACACCTCTGTGCTGCAGCGGCAGAGCCCGAAGGGAGAGAAAAAAGGCAAGAAAAGAGAAAACATCCCCCCTCCAGAGTGGCGGGGAACACATTCCAGAGACACGCAGGCGTGGACGCAATCACATACTGCTGTCCACAGGCAGCTATCAAGCCACCACGCACACACACACACACACACACACACACACACACTCACACTCACTGGTGGGAGGGAGAGCGGTCACTGTGGAGTCGCCTCAATGGCTAGGCCACACTGTTGGCTTAGATACAAGAAGCCTTAACACACAACAGACACATGCATACACACACTTTCACACTACTGAGAGTAATCGGCTAATTATTAACCCTTACAATCCCTGCTCAGCTTTCCTCTAACAGAAAGGGACTCTCCAAGTCCAAAGGGCCATCATGAGAACCTCTGAGAGCAAGTTTCTGTTTGTTTTAGTTGTCGGCCTCAGGCGATATGCCCTCTACACTGCACGCATACTCTCACACATGCATGCACACGCACCAACACATCTTAGATCCACCAGTCCTTGATTAGCGCAACTCACTGTTTTCTCTCTTTGACCTTTATCAACACTGCCAGCGAGATAAACCAAAACACTGCCGGCGCGATAACACTTTGAAACGCTCTCTCCCTTTTCTTTCTGGAATGAAATGTCAACATCAAACTTGTTAGCGCTACACAACACATCCACTTTCCCTGCCAGCCATGCAACTTCTCACCCTGCTACAGCTGAACGAGTCAGAGAGTGGAAATAGTCTTGGAGCAGAGCTGCCAAATGTTATAATCAAGACCAGTATTTTTAGATTTGGCATTCCACCTCACATACAAGGACGAGGAAGCAGAGACGGGAACACAGAGAGACAACAGCTCTCTCGCTGAATGGAGGCTTTGCACTTTTCATCCAATGTACCATACTAGATTTATATTGATTATATAGCCTGCATCTAATGTTTAGATTATTACTAGCAATAAATGGCTAGTGTCTTGGAATGAACAGGCCAATAAAAAGAAAAAACAAAAACATAAGGCATTGAAGATGTATAGATAAAGAAAACCCTATCACTCTAAAGTCTAGAGTTTGTTTTTCATCTCTAACAGAGTAACCAAGTCTCCTCCCATGTAAAGTACACAGACTCAACCCCACGTTTACACACTGCAGGCTCTCTGATACCAACAGGACAGATGGTAAAGTTTACTTACGTGATGTGTGTGTGTCAGCTAGTGGGATCCTAAACTGGCTTTCTGGAATACAGGGGAAAAAAATCGGACACAAAGAGTCCCGAGTCGCACTGAAGAAGCTGGCAGTGTAGCTGTGAGCCGGTGCGGCTGCTTCCAGCTGGCATGCGCTAATGTGCCGGTGTGAGCGTGTGGTGTGTTTCTATGTGAACACTAACCTGAGCGTCTCTCTGCTACTTAGGCTAATATACTCCCCTCCTTCTCCTCCTACTTCTCAGGCTGACTCCGCCCCCTCTGCCTAGAACGAGGAAGAGGTTGGAAAGCAGGAAAACCGAGCGTTTCCCCACAGTCACATGACCCTCCTGACACTTTCTCACACACCTCGGCTCAGCACAAGTAATACAGGAAAATGGAAACACTCACTGTCTACCTCTGACAATGACTTACTTTTTTAAGCCACAGTAGCCATAGTAACATGGAGGTAAATAAAAAGGTGGATGAACTAGGACCACCAGCCAGTGATCATCATAATGATGTCAATATAAGCCTCAACAAAAATCAACTACATGTTCAGAAATGCAATAATTTCTGTTTTTTCCTAGAAGGGATAGTTTGGATTTACTGGCATAAGCTGGCATGACTTACTCGCTCTAGTGATATTGATGCATGGACATTATCTCCAGCATCAATCTCTGTGGTTGGAATTGTGAATTGACTGAAGAACTGTCTGAGTGAACAGGTGCCTAAATGATCAGCAGTCAGCAGGGTTAGCTGATGGCTAGCATTTTAAACCACAAAAAACTGTTTTAACCATTCACAACAAGATGCAACAACAATAATTTATGCTAATGCTTACCACTCCCATTAGAATGGCACTATATCTTGGAAATATTTTGCTAATCAAAGAATGCCAGTGTATTAATACACACTGGAGCCCGTTTACATTTCACTCTATCAGTTCTGCTAGCAGAGGAAGTTCCAAGAGGGAAAAATTGCATAGTTACGCACATACAGTTTTTCAGTAAACAAAATAGTTCACAGATATACCATCAGTCTTATGGCAGCAATAAGCTTTGGAATACATTATTGTTGCATTTTGTTGTTTAAACAATGTTAGCTATTAGCTGACCCTGCTGACTGCTGATCTTTTAGCTTGCTGCTCAGACAGCCACAACTTGGACCACGGGAATCACATCTAGAGAGAATGTCCATACATCTCTGAATGCACCCAAGTAAAATGCTTAATTTTGTCCAAATGAGTCCAGATAAAACAACAGAACACAATAAAAAAAAATCTATTAGCCATTGGGGAGCTTTCGTTTCCACAGACGCTGCCATGTTACAAAACTTCTAGAAAGCCAGGGAAGGAAGTGGGAAAACACAGAAAGCTGGCCAATGAGAGCGAGAACATCATTATGATGGAGGTTGAGGATATCCTGTCATTAGGGCCTGCAAAACAGCGGTGAAGGAGAAGTCGGAACAGAAATACCTGAAAGTATGTTTGTGTGTGTGTATACACAGTGTGTGACCAATTAATATAATGAATGAATACCCTCATCGCTGCCATTACAGGTTTATGTGTGTTCCTGGCCGAGCGGCCCTCGCTCATTATAGTCTAAACACAGCGGTGCTTATTTAAGGGAGTCGGCAGGGCGGGGTGCACCGGACAGGCCTCCCTGTGGTAGGCACACACACACACACACACACACACACACACACACACTGAGAGTGGTCAGTCATTCCCCACAGGCAGCAGCAGGGAGCGGACTTCCACTCTGACTCCTCGCTGTAAAGGAAAACGAACGGCAGCTTTCTGGTGTCAAACGCACAGCGGGAGCAGGCAGGATACGACAACAAGCTGGGTCAACACATTCCAACACCTTCTCCACCTCCTTCAAAACTATCATTCACACCCTCCTTCCTTCCTCCCTTTTCTACTTCCCTCCCTTCATCCTTTTCTTCCATCCCCGCCCCCGAGGGTTGTGCCTGCTGGCCAGTTATCACTAATTCACCATCTTTATCATCTTCTTCCTTTCTCTCCTCCTCCTCTCTCCTGTGTAACCCACACTGCTGCTGTGCCGGGGGGAAATATTCTTCACATAATACCCAGTGAGCATCTCAGCCGGCCCTGTGGTGACGGTAATGCACCTCCATGAGAAAATGCACCTTCCCTGGCTGGGAGACACAGAGGAGGCAGGTGGATTAGGAAGCGTCTTAGTGTGTGTGTTGTGTGTTCTCATAGTGTTCAAATACTGTACACATACATAAACACACACACAGCACGAGCTTCATTCAGAATTCTCTGTTTTGACCCATCAGCTGCACAATTTCTTTTCATAGTGGCAGCAGAAAGAGAGTGAGGGGTGTGAGGTTACTGCAGACGCAGCTCTGGCTGTTTGCTCTCATGCCAAAATCACAAGCTTGAGGCACATGAGCGCATACATTCACACACACACACACACACACACACACACGCATACAAACACGCGCACACATTCCACAGACATGACTACTCACCAGTCAAACATCTCACATTACTGCTCACATTACACAGCAGCATGCCCAAGCAGGCCCTGCCTTGATCACCTGGCATCCTCTAATTCCACACACAACACACACACACAGCAGGAAAAATTACCAAACAAATGCTGAAGTGCACCAAGCAGCTATAAATATCCTGAGAAAGTCAGACTGACCCGTGAGAACAATCTTGACAGGTATTGAGAAACGTGTGAAAAAACCCTCAGAAAGCACCATTTTAAAGACCCAGATGATAAGCTGGAGCAGTTACATATCTATAGTCTGCATATTATCTAATCGAATTTGCACTGCATGTTTTGAATTTTTCCATTTGAATGGGATTATTTTTCAAGTGACAACAGATGGCAGGTGAAATTCAAATTTCTAGAAGGACAGCTTATCTGGCTTGGTGAACGTTAACTTCCAACGTATGTTGACACTCAACTGTGTGAATGTGCTGCAAACATGCAGAGCAAACATTTTGGAGGCTTATTTAAACATTAGAGGATCTTCAGCAAAACGTGACTTGTTTCAAAGCCCCTGACCCCTTTTCTAAGCTAAAACACAAGATAAACAATCAATACTGCTGTGCTGCAGAGAAAACTAGGCATTCAACGCAAATAAGGTGCGATGGGTTTTCAAAGAGTGCAACGTCATTCCTCTACCTGTTGACCCTCTAAAAGAAACTGTTCTCTGACGTCTTATCTAAAACTATTGCAGCCTCAACAGACACTTTTCTCTTCCACCTCAAAGTTATTATAACACAGAGATTAACTAACACTATGGCAGGGTTCACACTTAATGTGTGTAATGCTTTACTCTAAGTAAGTTCATTCATTTCAAAACTCTGTTAGTGCTTCATCATTCTGTTGAAAATAGATTGCATGAACTGTATTGTATTTATTTGCAGATTATGCATGCATTAACTAAAACGAATGCTAGTTTTTCCTGATTTTCACAGGCTCTTTTTGTTCGTATGATCAAAGTGTTTGGGTAGTGACCATAGTTGCAAAGAAAATTTATTTTGCGAGCAACAGAACAATCAATGACCGCATCGAATCATTTCCATCTCAGTTTGTGCTGTAAAATCCTTTTTAGCAATTACTGTTAATGTGATCCCAGCCGGGCACAACAACACGGATCTATAACGCAAAGGCATGTTGAAAGCTGTTTGTTTAAACACACTATTTTGTAGGTCAGTGGTCCTGCTGTGGAGGGAGCAGGGGTAATAATGTTTAACTGGCGGCATGTTGCTAACCAGCGATGTCAACGCAGCCAGAGGCACTGACAACAAGCAAAGGGCAGTGTCTCTCTCACGTGCAGCGAGGAAGCATGGCCCTCTGGGAGAGAAAGGAGGAGAGGAAGGAGGGAGGGAGCAATGAAAGGAAGGCTGGCATCCGGACTGCTGCTGTTTGTCTCGGAGGGGCGGCGTAGACGGAGGACACAGGAGATCCTGCAAACCTACATGAGCAAACACATTCACACGCAGATGCACGCAAATGCTCTTCCCAGCTGACAGAGCGGGTGCGGAGGGATTTATACACATATAGAAGGATGAGCACAGTTGCTGTGACTATTCATAGAATTAAAAATAAAATAAAATAAATAAATAAACAACCTGGTGGAACAGGTGCTTTCCCAGTGCAAACTCATCCGACAAGAAACGGTATTTGTCTAGTCATCCTTGATCTGGTCAAACTGACTGTCCCAGTTACGATAAATGACTCAGGCTGTGTGTGGGCTGTCTGTACAGTCAGAATGGCAGCAAACAAAAGCAGAAATTTACAAAAAGTAGGTCTTTCACCTTTGACCAAGCGGACAAAGACAACTCTACAAGCAGATAGGGCATGTAGTCACTTGCTGTGTCAAGATACAAAAAGTCATTCTGAAGGTAAATCAACACATTTGGAATAGAAGCAATGTAGAACAAGAACAAGTGTCAGCTAGATTATGGAAAGCAGGTTCAAAAATATACAGTGTCTTACTTTACTCCCTAGAGGAAACTGGAGTCAACTTTTAAACTACTTCATACAGTGTCTATCAGAAACTGTCAGCCTTTTAGAAATTGCTCTACCAGTCAGGTGTCACATACAGGTTTTTGGGGCACTGACAGCACATAAGGCCTCCATCCTCCTCTCCAGCTTACCTCTAATTGAGCATTGCACTGGGACTTTGTCTTCAGCTCCCAGCTTCACTCGGTCGGATGAGACGAGTTGTTTGCATGTGAGAAACCTCTGGAGTGCCGAGCCGCTGACCTCCTGTGAGACAGAGACCAGTTAGCCAGGACAGGGACTCACACTGACCTCATTCCTCAGGGAGAAACTCGGCCTCAAAACTGGGAGCACCCGAGGGCCAATGGGTGATGGGGAGTCAAGCCACATGACTGCTGCTCTCTAGGATATTTGGGCCAAAGGGGGCTTAAGTTGACTGAGAAAAGGGAGGTTAGCAGGAATGCAAATTGAATTCTTGAAAAAGGAAGCAGCAGATTTTTAAGTAAATGAGACCTCATATATGGTGTTTGAAATAATTTTGTTCTCAGACTAAGACAAAACATGTAACATCATGTCAAACTTATACAGTACTGCCTTAAAAGTTTATCTTTACAATGTTGTATCAGTGGTGCACAGTTGTTTTTTAACACTATGAAAATGGGGTATGTGGCTGTATACTTGTGCATACACACACATCTTATTTAGTGCACATGATACATGCGGCAATAAATGTGGCGCCTATGTGCAAGTGTGCATGAAAAAACTGTTTCACTCACACTCACTTCACGCGCTTGCATAATGCCAGTCTGTACCTCTGGCTGTCTGTGTGTGTGTGTGTGTGTGTGAGTGTCGCGTAATCTGGCCAGGCCGAGCTGATTATTTGGCCTGGCTCAGCCTTGTCTGACAAGCGATGGCAACATAAGATGACATCATCATCACATGGCAGTGTATATAAACCACACACACACACACACACACACACCACTATGGCAGGGTCAGCCAAAGGGAAAAGGCCAAATACAGTCAGCAGAGCAGGCTGACAACAGCCAGAGGCAGACAGAGAGAGACGGACAGAGAAAAGAGAGATATTAAGAATGGTAAACATGCAACAAAACAGACAGAAAGCTGTATGAGAAAACAGGGACAAGTAGAGAGAATGAAAGAGAGAGAGAGAGAGAGGGAGAGAGAGTGCAAGCAAGAGGAAGGGTGACAGCGCGAGCAAGAGTGATGCAGA